>VZRJ01009219.1:276056-313556 GCA_013397565.1 Ptilonorhynchus violaceus | reverse complement strand
GTTTAGCAGTGTATCATTTGCTTGCCATGTGTCATGTATTGAAAGCTTTATTCTTAGTAATTTAAGGGTTTTCCCAAAACTTTCAGCTTCAGTTCGGTGAAGACATTTTATCAGGTTTTCAGAATTGGGGAAATCCTTTTTAAATTGATTGTGGAAAATTATTTAATGCCATCTTGCATTTCCAGAGCCAAATTAATGTCACACATAACTATGTAGAAGTAGTTTAGCAGATTAAGAAAAACAATCTGCAAATAAAAAGAGATTAAAAGTTTTATTTTATTCTGCATTTTAAGAAGATGTTCTCTTAGACAGAAGCACCATAGTGTAAAAATAGCCTCAGACAAGAATAACTCATTTTTGCCTGTTCTTTAGCACATGTACTTCAACATGCATTTAAAAGGATGTATTTCAGCTTTATCACAGCACATACTAAATCATCTTGAGTAAGGGGTATATCTTCAAAGAAAACTTGCTGGAAGTTTAGCTTCACTATTATATTATGAAGTGCAATGTTTTCCTGAAGAGCTTTTCTGAAAAGATGTGAATTAGGGAAACCTTTAGCATTGAGTTATAAATAGTGACTTGTGAATCTTTAGAGACAATTAATTTTCTTAAAAGATAGTGAAAGGAAAGTTTTTCTTCTCTCTTCCTTCAACATGCTGCAGATTAACATAAGGATATCTGTTATTTCTTATGTTACAAAGTTCTTGACACAATAGTTACATATGCAATGTAATATGCATTTCAGATCTTATCTTTAAAAAAAGAAAATGTATATCTACTAAGAATAACTGACAAATTAAAAAGCATTTATAGGTACTTACTACCACCAGTGTTTAATTTCTAGAGATTACTGATAGATTTCTAGAGTGGTGGTGTTGCTAAAATTGCAGTGTATTCTTCTGACCTTTGCCAGACTAAAAGAGAAAGCTACCTCCTATGAGGTATAAATTTACACTCCTATGGGGTGTAAATTCTCATTCCAGAGTTTCTGCAGGTGAGAAGACATACAGTAACCTCCTAGACAGAAGCAATCTCTTCATAAATCTGCAGTGCTTTTCAGTACTAGGAATACACACAGGTACAGAGGTTTAATAATATTCCTCGTAAACAAGAGAGAAAAATTAATAAATTATGTATTGGAAAGGTATTCTAAGTTCCTAATTAGCACATACTTTATAATACATATCTATAGGGCTTGTTTAAATTTGTAGGCACCTCTGGTTAAATTCTTCAAATACATAGACAGATCTGTCTAGCCTGAATTTCTACATTACTTACTTTCAGCACAGGAAATTGATACTCATTGGAGGAATGAGACATTTATCGCAGAAGGATTCAGAAGGATTCACTTCAGACTGCTTAAACAATGCAAAACGTCTTCATGTTGTGGCTATCGCTGGTAAGACTGCAAGAACTATGTTCAATACAAGATATTTTCAAAAAAATTCTGAAAATTCATGAGGAATTAAAATAATAAAAATGGTTAGTGGAAAGTATTCTCTTTGTCAAGTCATTTCTCCAAGTGTACAACCAGCAGGTTCTATCCATCTAACTTGAAAATGTCCCAATATAAAAGGCTTCCCTCACTTCCTTGAGAAAATTATGACATTAGGGTATAACTAGTTATTAAATCTAAATTATAACAAGAAGTGGTTTTCCCTCCTGGAACTCAAATTTCCCTTTGTCTTAATTCCATCTCATTTCTCCTGTGAGAATCCATGTGTTTGTGTAGGACATCTTTGGTATTTGCCATTCAAACACATATGGATTGTAATCACAATCTATTCCCATGTCCCAGGCCTAATGTTTCAGCCAGAGTAAATACAGAGAAGGATTTTATAGATACATAGACATGAACACACATGTGCACCTTTCTATTTCTGGCAAAAAACATCTATTTCACATTTTTGCTTTTGTCCTAATTCTCTATAAATGTAGCAAATCTTCTAGAAAAGGGAGAAAGAGGGAGAGAATTACAGGTGATTCCTCATCAGAGGTGTGGAAAAGGAGGTGGTTACCTGTTGACAGGCAGCATGA
This sequence comes from Ptilonorhynchus violaceus, assembly GCA_013397565.1. Classification (NCBI taxonomy): domain Eukaryota; kingdom Metazoa; phylum Chordata; class Aves; order Passeriformes; family Ptilonorhynchidae; genus Ptilonorhynchus; species Ptilonorhynchus violaceus. Next base: position 311,516 of record VZRJ01009219.1, on the reverse strand, counting down.
GCCAGTAGAGCAGTCTCCTGGTATTTCTTATGCTCTCTCATGCTTCAGATATCACTCCCTGTTCAATAAGGACTATGAAATAGAGCAGGTCCTTTGGTCTTCCTCTTGATCATGCTACCTTCAGACCTGTGTACCAATCCCATATATCTCTTCTTTGAATGCAGTGTAGTTTATAAGGATAGAACACACAGTAATCCACGGTAATGGATTCAATTTGAAAAATCTGGTCTCAATTAATAAATCTTTGTTTTGATTCAGATTTAGCTTTTTATTGATATGTTACTCTAAACCCAGTTGATCAAAATATATAACATTTGTTTTGAGTGATAAGCAGCAGGAGATACTCGAAGAAAGCATTTATCAATGACTAGCAATACTTATTTTATTATGGTGCTAAAACCACTGCTGTTTGATTCAGATCTACATTTCAGCTATAAAATTAATGTATTGACAGTATCTTGATTTCTTATCAGCAACCACTGGTGTATCAGTAATATTAAAGACAATGGAGAGTTCACAGGACATAATCACAGAATATTCCTACTTGGAAGAGACCTACAAGGAACATTGAGTCCAACTCTTAAGTGACTGGCCCATATGGGGATCAAAACCACAACCTTGGTGTTATTAGCACCATGCTATAACCAGCTGAGCTAGTCTCAACAGTAATCCACTACTGATATTACCCCTCATAAACCTGAATTCTTCCCTTGGTATTTATGTGAATATTTTGTTGCTGACTACAAATAAGAATATTTTGCCTTCTATCCATTCATAATTGATTCCTATTTTATGTACCCTTATAAGACAATATTAAAGGTCTTCCAATTTATACCAAAGTTATTTTTTTCAGAACCTGGAATAGACCCAGTTTGTGTTGTTCTAAAGGAGTTCTTCATCATTAATTGTGGTCTAAACTACTCTTTGTCACTGTTGAGTTTTGTTAGGCTAGGCATAGATATAAAGATGACACATACTTGCTGTACATACATAACCAGCAGAAGCATGTTCTTTTTAATTCCACTGGACCATTTTATCATGCTAATTTATCTTCAAGGAAACGTTTACTTCCAAAAGAGCCACTTGCTGGAAATGAATCCTAACCTCCTATATTAAAATTGTTGTGGTAAGCACCTACATAATTCTCTTGATCTTCTAATGTCTGCATTCCCTACAGGGAAACTGTGATGGCAATAAGTATCAAGTAAAAGGAAGACCAGAGTCAAATCTAAACATGTCTTTCAGGTCACGTGGTACAGACATATTCCACTGACCCTGCTATCTAACCAAAAGATGCCAAGGGAACTGGAGGATGAACAACTCTCCAGCTGTGAAATGAAGAATAAGCAAGCTCTGAGAAGGAAATTTCTCATTCAAAACATTTCATAAAGATACCTGTTACTCAATCAGAAATCTTTGTTGCAACCTTTTATATCTGGGAATTAAATCTTATGTGCTGAAAAGGCTTCAGCTGGTGCAATGCACAAATTTAGATGACCTACCAATTAAGGCATAGTCATGAACATCTTCGCTGCTCTTCAATTTCACTTAGGACCATAACCTGTTTCAAGACTTCTGTCTTTGTGTTCTGTGTTCTACATAAAATTGACAAATTGACATTAGCAACCACATTCCTGCTTTTGGCCAGTACCTTTGACAGCGTAAACATTTGGTCAAAGAATAAAAAAAGACTGCACTGGAACGCAGAGATTGAAGAAAAAAACCCAGCAATGTAGTTTTGTGGAATAGACTCCACATTTCCTACTGTAAAAAATAAGCATTCTAATCGTGTGACTTTCAGTACTTAGTGCAGAATTCATCTGTTGGACTCAGCATTCTCTAATTAAAATTTTATCCCATGTATATACTCCATAGAAGAAGGAGTGACAGGTATTTCTTCTTAACCTTTAAGAGTACCACAATGTTAGGAAGGAGAAAAGTACAAAGATAGAAATGTAAGCAGGAAATAGGACAGGAAGATGGATTGATAACATAGCTGAGCTGTTTTCATAATTAAAAAGGTGGCAGGGACTGCAGTTTGTTTATTGTTTGTCCAGACTGAACTAACAAATTGTATTATTTGTATTATAATATGATAAATCTTGTTGAAAGCCTTTTCTTTTTTTTTTAAGATTTGGTTCTTAAGCAAAGCAATGAAATTTTTAACAATGTAGATAACAAAATCAATGGATAAAGCTCGCTGTTAAAGAACACCTATTTCCTTTACTTCACATCTGGGCCAGTTCTACTAATTCATTACACGTTCTGGAAAGGGCTGTAGATCTCAATGGAGGGATTGTCCCTTGTATTTCCAAAATGAACAATACCATTAAAGCATTTTGCTGTAGAAGTGACAGAAAATGTAGTTGTGCCATGACTGGATCGCTCAACAAGAACAATACAAGAGCTCAAGACAACTTCCTAAGAGTTTGCCCTGAAGAGTTTGTGTGTGTGTGTCCGTGTGTCTGTGTGTGTGTGTGTTCCCTCACATGTATGTGTGAGTGCTTGCTCCTGATTGAAAGAATAAAGAAACTCTCTCCAGTAACTGTTTGAAAAAGTCACGTGTATTTGTTGCTTAGCCTGTGTGAGGTACGCAGAAACCAACACGTTTAGAATCCTCCATGGCATAGAAATTACCGCCCACATTTCACAAAGAGAGTAAGAGAGATTTCCATCTTCATGTCTTAATTTCAACTCAATGTTATTTTTTTAAAAGTCTGCTGGATTTAAATTTGTCTGTCAATACAAACACTAATTCTAGGTATAAAGACATTTTCTCATAAGGAAGTTTACATGACACACCCCCAAAATGTATCCCAAATCTCATGCTGATGAAAATCTCAGCCTTAAGCCCCAAGTCCTGTTGTGAAGTCTCAGTGGCAGACAAACTTATTTCTCTGTCTAAATTATTACTATATCCCTTACATTTTTAGACTTCGGTTCACCATGCTTATTAACTTATGGATAAGATGGCATAGTTTATTAATTATGCTGTACTAAACTAACCTACTCCTCCCCTCCTGCTGCCTTTCACCTAGTTCTGAGAAAAAATCTTATTTAATTGAAGTGTTTATCCACTTTACTGTAGAAAAAGAACTAATTTAAAATAAAAAATGTTCACTAATTTCTGAATCAGTTATGGGACATAAAGCTTGTTTTCAACATAACCTTTTTGTCTGTTTGAAAGCCATTCTTTATTCCAAGCCAATAAGTTTTGCTTTCACTGAAAAATTAAACAAAAATGCAATTTACTTGTTTTAACTCCAATTCAAATTTATGTTTTCACTTTATAATTTTCAAGGACTACAAGCAGCAAATGTTTTTTCTAATGGAGAACTGAGACTGATGTACATGAATGCACAACCTTTCATCTGAGATGGTTAGTTCATTACAACAGTAAAGTCCCTATTATGCCATTTCTGATGCAACACAGGTTTTTTAAAATTTTCGATTATATATTTACATGGTTATTTGCAATTACAGACTATTGTATAACTAGGTAATTATGGACTTTTAAAGACATGAATTGCTCTTTCCATTGTCCATCGAGAGCTGTAACGAATGATGCTCAATTGCATAATTAACATTTGTTTGTAATATGTTATTTACAAAACAGTTGAGCCTTTGCACTTTGCTGTGCTTTGAACAGTTTTGGCCAATTTAATCTACAAAATTATATCCACCCCGTACAGAAACTCATGATCTGTCTGAGAGCAAGGTTGCTAAGGACACATGCCCATGGCATATAGACTCTCACTGGTTGCTGCATAGGGACTACATTTAGGAGCTAATTGAGAAATAGGAGTCATTCTCTAAACTTGTGTGTGTGTTTGTGTAAAGCTTGAAGGTAAGTTTAGGCCAGATTCTCCTATTCCTCATATTCTCTGTACAGTTTTTGCTCTCTCTCTAATTCAGCATCCACATTATCTCCCTTTATTCAAAGAAACTTCTGCCAAGATTAGGAAATCTCCTTGGTTATACACCCACTTCAAGAATGAGCAGCAGAAGCAGGGACAACCTATCTGAAAATGGGGGATGTACTACAACTTGTTTTCAAAGCATTCTGAAAAATACAGGTGTGATCATGGTTCTGAAAACAAAAAATTTCCCTTACTCTTTCAGGTGAATTATTAAAGAAGTGAATAATAAGAATTATTATGTAAACCAAACAACTTGATTTTTTTTCTACTCCTGTGCTTAACAAACGAAAGGGGCCGGCGGGGGGTGGGGGGGGTTGTGAGGAATACAGTAATTCTAAAGACACTGACAGTGCCTAAACCCTTCTTTCATGGACAAGGGTGAGGAGGGGATCAGTTTTGTACTTGAAGCACAGAAATTGGTATTAGCTAATTGGTCTCAGTAGGGGACAGTAGCAACACCTAGGAGGACTTGAGGTTTTATTCTTATTTCATTATGCTGCATTGCTCTTCCTTAAACTGCACAGGCAAGTGACAATATATAGTTCTTAAACTAGTTTGCAGGATGAGATATACAGAAGTGGGACTGCTTGCTGTTTGCAGCTCCTGGTTTAATTTGAGGAGCTCATATGCAAGACAGAGGAACCGTGTCACTGTCAGAGCCCATCCAGCCTGTGAACGGGCAGGTGCTCACATCACACTGTGTTGTTTCACTGCATGAATATTTCACTCCTGTTTTTTGTCATGTTTTCCTTAATCGTGATTTAAAAGTCACTAGCTACACAGCATTACATTTCGCTTCTTAAACATGGAAAAATAAGAGGGTACTCAAAGAAGAACAAATTTCTCATTAGCAAATCATCTATTTAGCAATAAATAGACTTTCCACTATTCCTTTAGCTACGTGCAACTTTCCCCTTGTACTTCTAGAGTTTTTTTCTCATTATTAACAAACATATGGGAAAAAGATGATTTTATGTATTGTAATGACATTCTATGGTAAAAGTACACCTAATAATTCTTGCAGAAAAAAAAAAGCCATCTGTCTTGAATTCTAAATATTGAGCAAAAGTCATGTTTACTCTAGCAAAATATAAAATCACTTTTTGGTGTTTGACTGCTGTTTATAAGTTGTTTTTTTTGAAAACAACATGCAAAATTTACAAAAAAAATTGAGAGAATTTTGGGGTTTAATTCAACTTCTGAAAAGCTTGTGTCTTGAATGACTGAAAGCAGAGAGGAGAAAAGTACATTTCCATATTGGTAGGGACAATTACAGCATTTTCATTTTATTTAAAACAAAATAAAATGCACAACACATCCCCCAAGAAAAAAACCCAAACCAAAAAAACCCCCAAAACCAAAGAACAAAGAAACAAACCCCCCACATCAGTTTTACTGAGTTACCTTGAAGAAGGAGTAAAAAAATCATGACAAACTACTGATGAGTAATTTGCAATTACCCAGCACACTTAGCATCTAGCTGAAGTAATCATTCCCAGTCTGGTCTAAACTAGCCCTTTTAAAGATGTACCTCATAGGCACTCTTAAAAGGTTAAGTACTACCATGCTTAACATAATTTTATCATGATTTGCAGATCCTTTCTGATAATCACATACTGTCTTTTTAAAGGCAAAAACTTAGGTAATCTAAGGCAACTCCCATCAGTACCTGAATAACAAGTATCTTAGATTTTGTGTGACCTTGGGATTCTGTGAGACAATATTCCATATCAGGTAAATAATTATATGTGATTGAAGGAGATGAATTCAGGCTTTTCAATTTACAGAATCCACACCACCTTGTGACTCAGTACATGCTTCAAATAATGTCATACCAGTACTTATGATTTCAAGAGTACAGCCAAATGAAGAACTGTGCAATCCATGCAGAAGCTCAACTTGGATTGCATAAGTAAAGAGTTGTAGGGTTGAGGGTGGGGGTGGTTACTTCCTTCTTTGAAGGATTTATTAAATCAGAATTTTACTTTTACTAGCCCTGTGGGAGTAAGGACTGAGAGTCCTAAAGCTTCATTAATTTGTGCTTACTAAAATTCCATTGGCAGGAGACACAGCTGTAAAAAACAAGCGCCTGTTCTGATATGCATATTTAATGTCAATTTCTTCATCGCAAGAGCTTTGTCTCGCTCAGGAGCCTGTTACAGGCACAGACAAAAAAAACCAAACATCAGAGATTACTTCCAGTGTGAACTGTTTTGGGGAAGGCAATAAGCATTGCCAAACAGCGAGCTGAAAGAGATACCAATGTAATTCAAAGCCTTCAGAACTGATTATATATCAAGCTATTATACCTTGATTTCTCCTTGCACAAGGCAGAGCATTGAAACAAGGCATGTGATGCACCCTTAGAACCAACTCCTGTTCTCTTAATGAATTAGAAAAGTAGTTTATTTATTTCTATAGTAGCTTACTTATTAACACATTTTTGTGTGTGTGCAAAAAGTAATTTCTGGTTAATACTTGAACCATCTGTGCTATTCTAATCCTAAGCTTCTTAGTCTGTGCATATAAAATGACTTCTGTTTTGTCTTTAAGGGGTCTTGAGGATTTTTGACTCTGCTGAAATTTTATTCAGATCTCTTATGATTATATATGTTTTCAACACATTATGAACTTCTACAATAAAAACAGCACATAAGACAATGTGATACTACAGGTAAAAGCCAAGTGACAGAACATTAAATTTAGTGGAGTCTATTAATATGATCAAGCAAAATCAATGGCAATAGCCATACATAATGCATTATACAGCATTGAAACTGTTTACCATAGTAAACAAAAAGTTAACATCAGTTTTCTGATACTTCTTCCCAAATTACAGGTATGTGCTATCATTTTGCTTTGTGGTTTAATGTCATTGCCTTATGCCTCAAGCTCCAGCTTAAATGATTTCTATTTAACAATCTTGCATTTTTTACACTTATAAGTAATTATTTCTTTTATTAAAAACAAGACACCCAAAAAACCACTCAAAAAGTAATACATTTGAAATAAATATAATACTTCATTTATAGTATGATTTTGCCAAAAATTTATTCCAGCTATTTTGGCTATGTAGTTTCTTCATATACACTGCATTTCCTAGATGAATCTGCACCATTGCATACTGAGTTCTGTTCTGACTTATGTAGATTTAGAAGACACAAGGAAATTAACCTCTTCAGACTACATATTTTGCTACAAAAGTCATCAGGCAGAAGTATCCTGTGATTCAGACCAAAATTAAACCATGATTTCATCAACTTGTGAAACAGACATAAGCTTACATTGTAACTGGGACTAATATTTCTAATAAAACATCCTTTTTAACAAAACTGAAAATCAATAATAAGAGAAGTTTTAAAATTGACACTAGCCTTTTGAGTAACTGGAAATAGATCTTCCTGTCAAAGACTAAAACTGCTCTCCTCTGTCTAGACTGCACTGGGAGCAAAATTATCAGATTTTCATTTCCTCAATTTCACTCCACAGTGGTAAAACGTGCAAGTATTGATTCAACTGCTGAAACAAAAAGCAGGAGAGCTCTTCACCTCGTCAGGGTCAATGGGTTTGTGGGTGTCTAATTATACCTATACAGGGCATATAAATCTTTCTACTAGTCATTACGTGAACATAAGAGTCCAAAGGCATCATTAGAATCCTTTTAGCCAAACACTCATTCTTCTTTTGTTTTATGAGGGGTCAAAGAAACTGGGAATTAATATTATCGTGGCTCATAGATTTTCAAATTTGTATTTGAATACAAGAAGATAGGCTTTGAAGGAAAAGGCTGTGTGTGTACCCATGCATGTCCACTTATAGGTCTGAGCTCTACACATAAACACACATACAGCTTCTCTTTTTGCAGTACTCGGTTGAGACACAGTGTAATGTAAAGAGCAAGACAGCACAAACATTCAAATTAATTGTGGTATGTTAAAAATAGAGTGTTGGCAAAGCTTTTGGAGAGTACTAATTTGAAAAGCAGGTGAAATGCTAAGAATGAGCTGGAAATGCTTGTGGTGATGGAGTTATTAATCTTATTTTTCATCACTCTGCTGATTTCATTGTGGTTTTACAAAAACTTCTATCTTTTATTCTCGTACTTACTGAAATGACCTGATTCATGAAAACATTAAAACAATACTAAGAATTAAAAAAAAAAAGTGGCCACTACCATTACAATTAAAGATGTGTGCTGCATTATATTATGTTGTATCATATTGTGAGTGTTGTTCAGATGGTGTTTATGTTGTGTAACCATGACAGTAAGAGAATAATATTTGTATCATAGCAAAGCTGTCATATTTTGCAAGCAAATTATGCAGATGCTGGGTGCTCAGCAGTTTGAACATTAGATGGAGTTAGAGCCTTTCATTTTATCTATGAGAGTAGTAATAAGATCCCTTATGAAGAGCAAAAGTGATGTTTTTGAAGTATTTGTTTGGGAATTCAATCTTTGTCTTACAAACTGATCTATCCTACTTGAACCCAGCAGTTAGCCCAAAGTGCTGAAACCAAGAGATATCAACTCTTAATACTGATGAAGTAGACAGAAAAAAAAAACCAACAAGCTCAAAACTTAAAATTCTTCACATCAATAAAAAGGGAAACAGAGGCTGGCCCTGCCTTTTCAAATAAGCTGTTTCTGGCATTTTTAAGTTTGGTGAGACATGCTAAAAACTGTGGCTAGGATGATATGATGCAATTGTCCACAACAGCAAGAAATGAGTTTGTTGGTCCAGTCATTAATCGTTTCTGTCCTTTATTTATTATGTGTCTATGCAAAACACCTTCAGAGGCCTGGGACAGGTAAAGCAAAGGAGATAGGGTTATCTAATTGTGCCCCTTGGCTAAAAACATATCCATGCCTCCAGTCCAACCCTCCTCTGCCCCGATCTACTGTCAAAACTGTAGTCCCACTGCAGATGGACTGAAGAGAGCGGGAGGAGTACCATATCTAGTGAGGAATCAGAAATCCAAAAAAACCAAAAAGTGGGAAGAGTTTGCGCACTGACATCAGAAGGAAAAAAGGGCGTATGGAGATTTGATGCATTGGCTAGCACAGGAGCTTAAATTTCTTTAGAGCTGTGCTGTTAGTGGGTCCTGTGCTTCTTCTGCACTCATAAGATGTGCTTATCCCAGATCCCTGTGCCCAACTCCTTATCTCCTACCCATACTCCTCGCAGTGGCCCCTTCCCTGCCCAGTTCAACACGGGGCCCACCATGTTGAGTACCCTCAAGTACCCTCTAAGACACCCTCTGCAGCTCGCCAGTTTTTTGGAGGGTCTCTGCTGCTGCCCAAAGCTCTTTCTGGGTTGAGCACTGAGCTGCGGTGAGGTCTGTGGCCTATGTTTGGATTTGCGTCTAATATTCCCACTGTGGACATGGCCTAGAGGCTGCTCCTCTGCCAACACATGCTGTGGGGCTGGAGGGGACAGCAGCACAGAATTCCCTGCAGATGGAAGATGAGCATGCTGCTTTGATGGATGTCTCTGCAGCTGCCTCTCCGTACTCCTCACCCACTGACCCGTGTAAGGCTGGCTGCAGTAAGTGCTGCCCAGCTCAGGAGCAATGACATCATACCTCATCCCTCAGCCCCAGGCGCACTGCCTGCATGAAGCAAATGGGACCAAAGACCTGTACGTAAATTACAGCAAATTGCTGGATTGCGTGGGAGATTCGGTCTGCTCAGGTAAGAGTGGCTTGGTGGCCATGCATCATGTCCCTACTGAATGAGGAGAGAACAGGAGCTGCAGGAAATCAGGTCAGCTCTCAGCTCCCAGAACTTATTCCCTCTTTTTTTTTTGTATTTTGTACGGGGACTTTCATGCTCCCAGGCACCTGACAACTGGTTAAAAGGCAAATGATCCCTGCTAAGTCACAAGCTCTCTGCAAATGTGCTACAGAAACAGATGTATATATAGATTTACAAAGTGCAAAGAGATGCAGATACTCCATACTGTGAACTGAAATAAATTTTGTCATCACTAACACCATGAACTTTGAATGGTATTGTATAAAGTTACCCAAAGATGTTTCATATACAAGTGTAGAGTAGCATGTAAGACTTAGGTTTGTAAAACAATCACATTTCAATATCAGTAGCAGGCGGGACAGAGGATTCAACATGATAAAAATCATGTAGCTACAAAACTAACCAGTTTTGTGGTTAATTCACACTAAAAATACACAAATTCAATGTGTATTTTTCTAGATGCCCTTTTTTATTCCTACTGCCCTCTTGTGGTGGAGTTTCACCTTTCTACCTCAAAAATTTCAATTATGATTTTAGATGTGGTGGTATTAAAATAGATTTATTTACTTATTTACTTACTTACTTATAAATAAAATTATTTTTATTTATCAAAGATTTAAAAAATCTCACGACATATATATTAACTCACTCCAGTTTGGCTAAATAAAATTGAGCAACTGGAGTTTCATTTATGTGCGTATGTTACAGTATTAATTCAATTCTGTTATAAAATATGAATCTGTGATTTTAATTATATCTAAGGTATTGATTACTATCAAATTTAAATATGTATTTAAAGTGCAGTATCAGGAAAGCTACTGGTCTTCTCATTTCACTACTAAAATTATTTCATGACATTCATGTACATTTCTTGGCAAAGAGATAAAATCACCCGGAGATTAGATTACAAGCAACATCAGAAATAGTTACTTTTTGGCTCTGAGGCAGAAACAAAGCATCAGGTCTTCCTGAGGAAAAGAGTTCAATTATCAGAGCAAAAAAAATAAACGGATCCACCACTTGAAGCCCAAATTCTGGATTTCAGTCACTTATGTTTTACGGGTATCACTGCACTGATCCCATTTTCTTTATATTTGAATCTTGTGGAGGTCCAATGGACTACAGTCTTTAAATTACAGAAAAGTCTTTTACAAAACTGTTTAGAATTGCCTTGTTATGAATATTATTTTACAAAAAGAAAATAATTTAAAAATCTTAGAGGGTAAATCTTTACTGAAACCTCTTTTAAAGGATGAACAGAACTTTGAGAAATCAGTTAAAACCCCACTATCTTTATACACATAGTTCTATCCAAAATAAATCTTTTCTCTTTCCACTGATGGAATGTGATAGCAGGGATGCCTGAATAATCTCCCTTTTTAATCTAAAGATGTATGTTGTGGAGGGATTTTTTATTTTACTATTTTTATTAATTTCCTTTATTATGTGTGTGCAAACCACTGAAGTAGGTGAAAAAATTAGAAAAGATACAGCTTATTCTGGAAAGATGTTTAGTTTCTTTCCTTTGTATTCAAGCTTCATTATTTATGGGCAAATTCTTCTTGGGCAGTGGAAGATCAAATAAACTGTGACAAAGTATCAGTGCGTATTCTGGGATACGCCACTTAAGTGTACTCTGGAACATGTTCCTTTTGCCTACACCTGCACGTCTCTCCCACACTCAGCTCCTGCATCTCCTCAACATGTTTCTTGATCATTTTCTTCAGATCATGACATGGCATATCCTTTCATGAACAAACAGTATTCCTTCAAAGTTGATCACTCATAAAGTCTCTGAAGTCCAATACATTCTGTTTTCCTTTCATCATGGATCTTCTCTTAATAGACTTTAAAAGATATATTTTAAACTAAATCCAAAATGTGCCCAGTAGCTCAAAGACTTAATAAGAACAATGTAAAGTGAAAGTAAGGGAAGTTCTAAGGATTGATTAGGCCAAACATTGTTTGGTACATAAATTTAAATAAGCCATTTAGGGTTACCTTACATGGCTTATATAATTTGAATTCTACTGTTTCATATTATTAATAGGTTTAGGATATTTCTAGGATACTTACAAGGTTAATATCTTAGCAATTTAAAGTTCACGCCACAGCTAGATAACATACTTAATGGCAGCAAAGCTTCAAACAAATTTCTTGCAACATTAGCTGCATTTAAAAGTATAATCTTATGCCGCTTCCTCTTGTTCAGCAACATTTCAGAATAATTGGAGAGTGCATGTATTTACAGTGGAGAAAATAACATACACTATTAACACTGCTTATGATGCTTATCATTATTTAGATGCAAAGTCTGAAAAAATATTGACAAAACTCATGTTCTAAATATATCCTCATTAAGTAGGAAGCATCTGAGCTTGTGGAACCCATCAGCACATGCTTAGATTTTTAAAAAATAAGTGAAGAAATAGATTCAGGTTTAGTCAATGTTCTTAAAGATTATATCCAATTTTTTTTTAATGCCTTAGATGACTCATCTAAGGCACTGTCTACTGCATTTACTTGAAAAGAATCCTAGTGAATTCAGTGAGAATTGACCAAACAATTCAACAATTTCAGCTTAGCCTGAAACTGGATGAGATTTTTGTCTTTGGTTTTGGTTGGTGATTTGTTGTTTGGGGGTTTTATTTATTTATTTATCTATTTATTTAAATAGGATCTGAGCATTCCGATTCCCATTTAAGTTCTATCAAGCCTGGTGCTGGAACATGACAGTTGATACCTAATTCTCATCAGCCACCTTAGGAGAGTTTCACTGTTAAGCCGGAGAACACTGGCGTGTTCTGCATCCACTCTTTAGAAAATCTTAATCAAAAGATTACTCTTTAAAGGCAGCCAATGTTGCAGGAAATCTCATTGGAGCTCTGCTCTCCTTAAGTACATTATCTAGCTGGAGTACAAACTTAAAAGGTTAAGATGTTAACCTTGGCTTTACACTACAGAGACTGTTCTACAAATACTGATAGTGTAATACTGAGTTTTCTTAAAACAAGGAGGGGATGAAGCAAAGAACTTTTGGACTTAGTAGCAGAAGTACTCACAAAAGTGTCTTTTCTGAAAAACAAGATTGTCTTAAGTTTAGTCATTTGAATAGTGCTGACAACTAATGTTGGTTTGGGAAGCGCATAAAATGTTTATAACTGTCCCACACAGGTGTACATTGAGTATGTACCTAATTATTTACTTTTGAGTTTAGAGGTGGCCAAATGTGTCTCAAATGTTGCCCTGATTCATGGCCTGAGTGCATTACTTCAGCAATCTACTTTTGCCCAGTCATTATATGCAGATTGTAAAGACTTAACACATGTAAACTGGTACATAATGAGCATCATTAAAACTTTTAAAGAAGGGCTCTCTGTGTATAACATATTCAGGACTGACTGCTGGGTTTGGTGTTTTGTGTCTGGGGCTTTCAGTCTATTTCAAGTGAAAATATGTAATTCCAGGCCACTCTTCCAATACATCACAGTCATTTTCTGCACTTTAGTTGTTTTTCTCTCCATTTTTCCCACAAAATAAAACATCATTACAGCAGGTTTAAAGTGCACTTTAGTGCCTGCAATCTTCCCATGCTATTCTTTAATATTTCATCATTAAATAGCAAAATAACCTGATATGATCCTAATTTAGTGCCAATTACACTGCATTGATCAAAGTGACCTTTTCATACTGGAGCACAAAAATCAATCCCGCTGCACAACAAATGTCAGGGGGATGAGAGCAACATATAATCTGTGACAATCAAAACATTACTTACAAATGAAATCACCAATGACCTGCATGCCAAGGCAATTTCTGCATAATGTGCACTGGTTTTATTTGCAGCTTTTGTAGGGATTTTTTGTCTTGTTTTGTTCCCCACTGTCTGCTGCCAGACGTAGTTGTCCTATTTCACAGTTTCACTGACAACACTGAAAATGGTTGAAGCTCTATGACTGATACCAAAATAATCACACAAAGTGACTATAATCTGTAATGCATCTTTAATGTTCAGTAAAGTGCGGTTTTCTGTTCTCTTCTGATAATGCTCCTGTGATGAAGTTTGGTGATACTCCAAAATGCAGGTCAGCATTGACTAGGTCAGCCATAAGCAGGGGACTCACAAACAGCTACTCGGAGATCCTCGCTGTTCTGCCTTCACCCAGTGATCCACAAGCCAGGGTTTGATGTAGATATTAGGTCTGCAAAGTTAATGGCAATATTGCAGTGACATTAATGGTGTTTGAACTTCACCCATTATGTCTATGTCAGGTTTAGGGTCCAAATGGGGAGGCATTTGGCTGTACAGGCAATATCATCTACCAGCTGTAGCCAGCAGCCACCTGAACTATCTATATCTGTAATTCAAAAGAGAAAATTTAGTTTAGGTCATTTTTCAGGGTTGGTTTTTTTAATCACATAATAAAGGTATCTAAACATTAATGTGCTTTGCATTCTGTTCATAATTAATCGGGGATGACCTCTCCATTGAAAATTCCTTATTCCCACCCAAGATAATTTAAATTGATTTGTAAATCTGCAACTCATGAATCAAAGCTACAAAACAATGTAGTTAAAGCCATGTTGTTTAAATCTGCACTTCTCAGCTATTCCACCGTTGTGATCATGGTCACAGCACACAAGAAGATCTGAAACTGTGTTTAAATTGTGTCCTCTTCAAGCATATAGACTTCCAGCATGTAAACTGGTGAGGTCTTCTTCAAGCATTTAGTTCTGCAGAAACAGCTGGGACTCTGCAAGATTAAAATCCATCTCCTCCAGTACCCAAATAAGACTTGCAGGATTTGGGAGCTGAGATCTGCCAGTGGCAGCTTGTCAGCTCTTGGCTGAGGAATTTAATCTCTTTGTGTATTGGTCGCTTTCCTGAAACTAGATGTACTTCACTCTTGGCTTCTTTTTTTTCATCTTTTTAGATCTAAGCTGGATGCTCCTAGATGATAAGTTAATGAGCAGAGTCTGTTTTTTAAATAGCTGTGTCATGGCCTTGTTCAAGATAAGGAGTGGAATCTTGAAACACATTCAGTCAAAATCTTTGAAAATGTTTCACCTTGTTTTGCAAATGTGCTTGGTAAAGGATTATGTCCCTAGAACTGAGGTAATTCTCAAGGGTTGAGTTTTTTGTTTGTTTGTTTATTTTGTTTTGTTCTGTAGTCTGTTCCCTAGAGAGAAAGTGTTCTGATTGAAATAATTTATCCATAAGAAAAATCTCCAAGGCCTGGATATTTTCCCTGCTCATGCACGCTAATCTGCTAATCAACCAAGAATGAGAGAGCATGGGAAAACCTAACTCTTAATATCAGTCTCAAAAGTGCTTGTTCTTCCAGATGCTATAACTTCAGATCCAAAATAGACAAAAAAATAATTAGGGAGAGAGATTCTCAGGGTTTTATCATCCCTATCACTGTTCTGGGGGTCACAAAACATTTCCTTTTATAGCATTTCAATGATAATGAGACTGTACAGTCTTAGATAGGAATACCTAAAAAAGGGATGCTAGCTATGCTTTCTACCTCAGAGCTGAATGAATGAAACCTTTGATGAAAGATTTGAGATCCTTGAGGACCTCTGCATCAAGGTTAAAGAGCCCTTTTGGGTCCTAAAGCAAAAGCTATAATTTGGGAGGGATTCATATAAATTTACAATTTTTTTCCTCGCTTTCAGTAGTATTTGCTAGAGATATAGTACGTGTTCCACTTACCAAGCTGATTAAACCTCAGTTCTTTCTCTTGGCCATATAACGAGAATATCTCTCTTCCTAGAAAGTCCATTAGCAAACATGATTTATGACTGACACTTCCACAACTCTGTATGTAGCCCTGGTAAGAACTAAATAATATTCAAGACCTGGTTATGAACCAAATCCAATTCATTTCACGCTGATGCAGAATTAGTTTCAGACTAATGTAAAGGAACAGTATGGGCAGATTGTTAAGGTGACTCCTTTATTTTTAACATGTTCTTCAGCGCAATTTGCAGCTTAACAGCCTCACTATAAATGACGTGATTAAGTTTTATACATTTCTGTATATTTGATGTATTTACCCAAATGTAGCTGTCGTTTTGTATACTGTTTCAGATGTTTAGAACTGAATCAATTGTTTGGAGCAATCACAATTTCCAAAGACAATTTTTTTCAGTGTTAAGCTCTAATGCAAACATGAGCTAACAAAATAAGGATGAATATATAGATTTGGACAAAGCAATTTTTTTTCATCATAATAGGAAAATTGTAAAATATATTCACCATTAAAGAATCAGTTGAACAGATCTATTAATTCATCATTTCTGGCAGATGTGGACACTGCAATATTTTGCACCACCACATTCAAAATATCGGTTCAAAATAACTACCCCAACTCAACTTCTAACATGTCCAGCTCATTCTTTAGAAGCAATGTTGCTCCTTTCTTTCAGCAGTTACCCTGAGGCATGAGTGCAAATGGGACACAATTGGTCCGCTGTAACCAAAATCAACCCGTGTTTTGAATGATTCCAGTATTTTAATCATAGATACTTTGTTACGTATAGCCCCATATAGGGCTCAGTATAGAATGCATGGTGTTTATTAAATAAAAGAAGATTATAAATCTTAATATATGGCCTAAAATATAGACAGTAGGTGTCTCAGCTATAAGGAACTTTTCATTCCACAGTGAAATACTAGGAAAAGTGCCAAAAGAAGCAGAAAAAGTGTAGGTTTGACTTATCAATATTCAGTATACCTTATCCTGAGGTCTAGGCTCTTCAACTTGTTGCTAACCAGACTTGGCCAGTATGTGCAACATGGTTACTCTTCACTAAAACTGAATATAGACAACAGCTCAGGGCTAACTCTGAAGTCGGAGCTAAAAAGAAAAAATGCATCAAAGAATAACTGTTTAAATAACAGGAAGCCAATTAATGAAATTTAGTTGGGTTTTTTTTATATAAAACTAACATTATGACTGTTACACTCTAATATGTTATGACATTCAACAGAGCTTTGAAATATTTAAGCCATAGACTGCCAGGGCTGCATTCCACTTTCTTGGGCAAGACATTACCACACTGTGCTGGGTAATGCTATCTCTAAAGCTTTTATGTTTTAGCATAAGAGGTACTTAGAATTATTAAGTTTCTATTGATTCTGAATGCCACAATTTCTATGAACATCTGATTTCTTTCTTATCTGTATTCTTTTAGATCTATATGTCCAAATTGCATTCAGAAATGTAATCCTTAGACACCAGAGAAAGCCAATCGTTTGTCTACTCTGGTTATAAATCATACCTTATTAGAGAAAATCAAATTTTCTGTGATCCCAGAATAGAAAATTATGAACTTAATTCTTTACAAATTGCACAGGAGATAATATCCGATAATCCATTAAGCACATCTTAATCAATATCTATCACTGTAATGTAAAGCACACTGATAAGGATATGCATATTGCTGATTAAGAGTACCACTATAGTGGCACTCTCTACAAATTTCAAAGAACTTCAAATTAATAGATCGCTAATGTATCAAACAACTAATTTGATTGAAGTGGAACAGTGAGGTATTTTGCATGCATAAGAATCTGAGTCAAAATGTATTAACACCTACAAGCTTTAAAATAGAATAAAGTAATATCTCACATGTAATGAGAGAAATTCACTTAAGACAGTATATAGAATTTTTCTGTTAACACAACCCAGTCCAAATGTTATATGCTTAAGTCCAAAGATTCTTACCAACTGCACTGGGCTTTATGGAAGACTTTTGCAGTCTGGTATTACATCTTTCCTTAAAAAAAAACCCCACACAAATAGCATTTTAAAAATAAAGGATAGCTTTCACAGGAAATTAATAGGACCTGCCACACTTATACTTTGCTTTAAGCTTGTCTTGGAATGAGTTTTCTGCCTGTGTATTTATGCACTAGAAAATCCTAACTGACCTGGAGCAGATTAAGTGATTATAGTGTGCGATTCAACAAATTCCAGAAACACGTTTCAAGTCCCTGAGTCACTCACATGCTGTTCAACTGTTTATGCACTGTGAAAAATGACTGTATGACAAGCATGCAGGAAAAACATATTCTTATTGAAACGGTAGGTAGTTTTGTGTGTCTTCTGCTGAACTGGCCTCCCAGTCTCCTATCCCAGCATATGTTCTAAATAGTTCTTTAAGTTCCTACTGAACTACAAGTAAATCAGGAAGGGAAGTAAGTCTTGCATACTTTCTATGAAGACCTTTTTTAAAGCTCAAAAATAATTTTTCGTTTTTATGAGATGCCACTTGTATCAGTAAATTAGTGTCCCTGAGCACAGGTAAGCACAATTCCATGGTAAATGTAAAGGAAATGTTAATTACATTAAATAATTTCCTCCTTGCAAGACAAAGGTACTTGAAACCTCCCTTTTTCTGTCATACTTCCAGTCTGAGCAGAGCAAGCATTTCTAGGAGTTCCATTTGTTTAAGAAAATAGGTTTAAATTGATTAAACTAATCATTTTATTCTAACTGCTCTTTTTAAAGACAACTGCTGATTGCATGCCCCTTTTGTAGCTGTAGCTGAGCCTGAGATGGTACAAAATAACCATCTTGCCAGTTGTCACAACTATTTGCTCATTCTTTAATTAAACATAATATATAAAACCGTATAATTTACATCTAATTGGGAAACATCTTCTTCAGTCAAAAGACAGCATAGTCTGATGGCATAAGGAGAAGCTTGGGTGTCAACAGGTCCTGATCTACAGTCCAACTGTACTGGAGAATCACAGCTGGCCTGGCAAAGATTCCTTAATCTTCATGTTTAAGAACCACATGTACTTATGAAGAATAATTTCAATTAAACATTGACTTCATGAGTATGTTGTGAGAGTTGGTTAATATCCGTGTAGTGCAGACCTTAAAACAGAATAAAAATTTAGCACTGATTTGCAGGAGCAGCACACTGTGATAACAGCAAGGTGTGGCTAAATAAGCAAAAGAAGGACTGTAAATGCAGGTTTGCCTTTAAAAAACCCACTAAACAATACAAACCCCTGTGTTTCAAAGGGGTTTGCCACATAGTTTAATGCTGTTGAGGAGGTGAATTGTAAATATAATAATCAAACTCCATGAAATAACAGGAGTAGGTTTATCCAAGGAGAGATCAGAAGTCAGTCAAACATCACAATTATGCTCGGTGGAAGAGAGGCATGGGGTTGAAGAAGTCCTCTCCACACTGGCTGAACACAAATAGAAATGTTACCTGAATCCAGCAGATCTGACAGAAGTTCACAGAAAACTCAAAATTATTGATTTTAATTGAATGTCAGTGGGTCTGGAAGGAAGGGCATAGAGCTTTATTAAAATCTGCAAACATCTCCATAATCAAACACAGCATCATCCTTATTTGATGAAATATGGCATCAGTGATTGAACAAGTGAATGAAAACTGTAATGGTTCTCATTCATTTCTGTGCTAAAGTAAAATAGCAACATGGAGGAAAACTGGTGTTTCAATGTAGATCAATTTCAGCAAGACTTTCCACATGGCCTCTCACAATATCGTCATTGGCAAACTCGGAAGTGTGGACTGCATGAGTGGACAGTGACGTGGATTAGAAACTGGCTGAATGGCAGATCCCAGAGGATTGTAATCAGGGGCACAGGGTCTAGTTTGAGGCTTGTCGCTAGTGGTGTTCCCCAAGGTTCACTACTGGGCCCAGGACTGTTTAACTTATCCAGCAATAGTTTGGATGAAGGGGCAGAGGCCTCCTCAGCAAGTTCACTGATGACAAAAAGCTGTGAGGAGTGGATGATACCCTGACAGGCTGTGCAGCTCTTCAGAGGGACCTTGACAGGGCAGAGAGATGGGCAAAGGAACCTTTTGAAATTCAGCAAGGACAAATGCAGGGTCCTGCACATGGGGAGGAATAACCCTGACCACCAGTACAGGGTGCTGACCTGCTGGAAAGCAGGTCTGCGGAGGAGAACCTGGGGTCCTGATGAACAACAAGCTGTCCAAGAGCCAGCAGTGGGCCCTGGGGGACAAAAAGGCCAAGGATATCCTGGGGTGCGTTAGAAAAGCATTGCCAGCAGGTCAAGGGAGGTGTTCCTGCTCCTCTACTCAGCCCTGGTGAGGTACATCTGGAGTGCTGTGTCCAGTTCTGGGCTCCTCAGGACAAGAGAGACATGGAGCTCCTGGAGCAGGTCCAGAAGAGGTGACAATGATGATTAAGGGACTGGAGCATCTCTTACAAGGACAGGCTGAGGGAGCTGGGCCTGTTCAGCCTCAAGAAGAGGTTACTGAGAGGGGACCTCATCAGCATCCATAAGTATCTGAAGGGAGGTGTCAAGATGATGGATCCAGGCCCTTCTTGGTGCTGCCAACAACAGGACAAGAGGCAATAGGCAGAAATTGATGCACAGGAAGTTCCAACTGAATATGAGGTAGGACTTTACTGTGTGGGTGACCATGCACAAGAACAGATTGCCCAGAGAGGGTGTGGAGTCTCCTGCACTAGAGACATTCTGGAACAGTTTGGATGCAATTCTGTGCAATGGGCTATAGCTGCTTATGCAGGGAGGTTGGACCAGGTTCCTTCCAACCCTACCTGTTCTGATTCTGTGATCAGCCTCTGTACTCTAGCCTTCTTTGCATATGTGGCAACTCTGCTCTTTCTTTTTTTTTTTTAATGGATATATTTATTGTATACATAAAATTGGCATATATATTATTTAGTTCATCTCAAAAACCAACTATTTTGCCAAAGGCAGCAGTTTTTGCATGTTGCAGCAGAAATCAGATGCTAATGAATCATTATTTAGTGTAACAGGCCAATTTTTTTTTCAGATATTCAGTGTACTTTCAAAACTTTATATTATCGTGAAATCTCAAATTACTCTTTAAAGTGTCTCTTTTTTCCTCAGAAAGACTCAAAAGGAGGAAACTTTAGAAGCAAAGGAACTATTTATTATTATTCATGATCTGGTATACCTATTATCAGCAGTGCACTTAACTGAACAGGCCGGCATCTATGCTGCAGTCTAAGTTAATCTCTTGCTTTTCTGATTGAGAGCTCTTTTTCTCAAACAAAGGAAAAAGCATTAAGGTAAAATATGCCCAAAGGTCCTTTTATTGCACACAAAAATTAACCAGGACCCTTTTCCCACACATGGGAATACACATGCTGTTAAATTCAAGACAATGAAAATGACTGCTTGTGTACTGATGGGGAAGTGGCACCTGTATTTTGGGGATAATGTCTTTCTCATCATTAGAGTAAAGCTTTATCAGCCATGAAATTTTTAGATTTTTCTCCTTTTTTTGGCACAATATGCGTCATGGTTTGAACATGCTTTATGTTTCGCTCTCCAGACATGCTCTTTCCTGGGAAATTTTCTGCAGCCAAAGAGAATTTGTCACAATCTGGTAAATTTACAGAGCAGACCCCTTTTATGCACAGGTGTTTTATGAGCTACACTGTTCACTGATATCCACAGGGAATGCAGAAGTGCCATAGAAACAGAATCTTCTCCATACACCATGCCCTGCCTCCTCTGAAACTTAAACCTTACATAGAGCACAGTGCAAAGTTAGGCAGTTGTAGACCTTTACACCCTGCAGCTTCATCCTGTGTTATTCTCCATGCCGTACTTTGAATCAATACCATTACTAACTTTACTACATGTGCTCATATTGCACACATCTGAGCCTCAATTCACTAGAAGTTGCCAAACTTTTGACTACTAAAAGTTGCAAGTTGCCCAAACCAACAAAGCAGTCTCCTTTGAACAGGTCACCAGGCCTTTGACCCCTGTGCAAGCAGGAGCTGGACCTTTTGTTGGGGACAGGTACCGATGCCGAAGGAACAGGACTGAACAGCAACAAAATATGATTTTACCAATGATATAATTATTGCATTAAACCCTCATTTTGTCTTGTATGCTCCACTTCTCTACTCTTACTGCAGATAGGAAGGTTTAAAGATGGATAATACAGGAATGCTGGAACACCCAAAAATTAACATTCATAAAGAGATATATAATACACAATAGACTGAAACAATAACCTGACCTGAATTAGAGAGAAAACAATAAGGACAAATCCCCTTACTCAAGCTATGACCATCAGGGACTTGAATGATAGTTTTTGCCTAGTACTACATTAAGAAGCACTCTTCACACCTCACCCTTGATCCCAGGATGTCCTCTTTTCAATTCATACCTTGGGGTCAGCTGGTTGCTTCCAAGTAGTCCCTGAAAAACCACAGCTGTCACAAAAAACCCATTCTGTAATGGATGGTCCAAAAGCAGCACCAGCTGTTGGATGTTATGTAGCTCACTGCCAGTGGGCACCTCTTGGGAACAGTCTTCCCTGTCTCTTAACACACCTTCCAGCAGCAAGAATCGTCACAAGGGCTGTCTGATGGGCTGGGGAGAAGAGAGGAGCCGTGTTCAGCTCAGGCTGCATCGACATTTGTTCAGCCTCCTCACAGCATGACAATTCAGGCAACCTGAAGACTGCAAGCTGGAGATTATTTTTGCTGTCTTCTGAATCTATGACTACCTTCCTCATATGAAAATAACAGAAGATTTCATGTTCCCTTTTAATTGTGTGACTCTTCAGGTTCATACTGCACGTTCTCCAGTTTTTATCTTTGGCTGTGAGTAAGAGACAGTTACTCTTCCTGAAATTTTCAAGTTAAAGATCTTTCTTATTTACAGGTTCCTAAAGTAAAAGATATGAGAAAACAGTCAAGAATTATTCAATTCTTGTTTGAAAAAAAAATCAGTAATTATTTGTTCTAATGCCAGAACAAGTTTTATATGAAACTGCACTTTCATTGACGGGAAAAATAATCATGTTTTCCTGGTATTTCCTACACACATTATTAGATTTGGCTACAGATTTACTGATTAAAATGATCCATAATATTCAGGTCTTTTCAGTAACACATTCATTTTGACACCTCTTGATTCAAAACAGATTCACAAGTTTTGAATGGAAATTCTGGAGAAAATACACCTTTACCAACACAGAGCAACCAACAGACCAGCAGAAAGAGCCCTGCGGTTTCACCTGGAAAAGCTGGCTTCGAGCCAGGCTTTGCAAAAGTCAGATAAGAAACCTGAATTTTATTCAAGTGTCCGAAGCCTCTCTCCAATGAGTGAGCAGGTTTCTCTCTTTCTTCCAGAAACACTTGACCTCAGACACTTTTGAAATGAAGAAAAAACTAGATATTTCTTAAGCATTTATAATTTCCTTTTTAAAGCAACACATAAAACCTCCAGAATAGGGAAACTTTTTGAGTTTCTGGTTAGATATGTTGAAATTAATATATCAACTAATATCTTCCTCAAAACAGCATGAATTTCACTAGTGAAGTTTCCATTCTTTCTGGGTTGTTCCTAGAAGTAAAGGTAGAATTAATAACTACTGTGCTGATGGAGAATAGAAAAGCTAAATGCAGTGTTATAGAACATATGTAATAAAGTGACAATTTTATGTTAACTTTTACGTTTTGGAGTATAGAAATCATTGTGAAAATCTGCATTATGCTGCTGTGGTCTCAGAGCCCAAAGCATTCCATAAAATTGTGCTGGAGGTCTTAGTATTGCAAACACCTCTACTTCTTTAAATCTAAATATTTAATGGAAATAAAAATAAATTAATAAAAAATCTACATCTCTTCAATCATGCAAATTAAGTTTCAGCCTGATTAGTGAAAAATCAGAGTGGAAAGCAGAAAGAAAGGTTATTCAAACCTTAGAGTAAATCAAAATAGCTGTGACTGAATTAGTTAGTTACACTTTTATGACTATAACCTATGTGAATAATATACTCCATCATAATCAGTCTCGGGCTCCATGTGAGTCACCAGAATGATGTCTGTTTATGCCAACTGATGACATGAATTCACTGATCTATTAAAACTAGAATACTGCATTCTTAAAAACCAGCTCTTAAATGTGGGCCAAACCCAGGACACGGCTTAAATAGAGGCATAGCACAGTTTGGAAGACAAACTCGTCTTAATGTGAAAATATCTCTTCAGCCTATGTGTTGTAATTAAGTGTTGGTGGTCGCCAGACAGCATACATTTCCTTTAGACAGAAATGTCCAAGATTTAGCACAGCAGTAAGCCCGAGTGTAGTAACCTGAGCTGAGTAACAAGGGAAGATATATTAAGAATGAAGCACAGCAGAGAGCAAAATCTTGAATTGTTTCTCCCCGACTTTACAACCTGTAGTGGAAGCCGTGCATCCTGCACTGAGCCACCCCTTCCCTGAGGGGCGTGTGACGGGCCCTGCCCATCCTCCCTGGCCCGTGCACCTGCCGGCTGTGCTGGCCAGGTCCAGCTGACATGCCTGCTGCCTGCAGGGTAGCCGGGATCAGGGGAATTAGTTCTGCTTGCCTTGGGAGGCCAGCCCAGCCGCCACGGTTTCTATTCAAACTCCCCTCCACCACTCAAGCTCAACTGGAACCATTTAGTACCCGCATTGTTCTGTGGTTTTTATTTGTTTCCTTCCACTCAAGCACATGTTAGAAAAGGCGACCCCCCAGCAATCTCTTTTTTTTCCCCCTTTTCACATGACTAAGCGATTATCTTCTTCCTAATCAAAGAGACAGATGAAAAGAGTTTATTAATAAAAGTTCCCCTTCAGGAAGATTGGAAATGAATGATTAGTAAAATACACCCAATTTTACTTATAGACCCCCCTCATAGAGAGGCATCTGTGAAGGGTAGGGATGCCAGAATAGTGGTGGGGACTCAGGCATCTGGAAGCTGTTTGCGATATGGATTAGAAGTCAGGCTGCACATAGATACTGCCTCCAGTCACAAAAGCTTGCTCTGTGGAGGAGAAAAAAATATGCTGCTTGTTTACAGTGCTACTTTTTTCTCTTTGCTTGTTATCTGTTTTATCTCTTCCCTTGGTCCTCTCTCGCCGCACCATTCATGTGCAATTATGTCTGCACCGATACGCCAGCTGGTGGGGCCTGTTAACCATACCCACCACACCAGCATCTAGGAAAAGGGGAGAAGGAGACGGGAGCTGGGCAAACAACACAGCATTGTGCTTGGGACCGAGGCATTATCTGCTCCCTGTTGCCAGGGACCACTGATCAAAACGGGAAAAACAACTCCTGCACTGGGGAGAGCAGACCGAAGATAGTCGTGTCTTCAGCTTGCAGTGAATCCAGCAGCATATTTAAAGCAGTGGTAAATCACAGAAACAAAAACACCAAGGGGGTTTAATAAAGAAAAGAGCTGAATATGTAAGTAAGTTCAGAAAGAGTGGTGTTTTCCAGACAGATCTAGTTTTACCAGCATGAGTCTGAGATGGTCGCACTATTTACAAGCATTAAACCAGACCTTCATAAAAAATCGTATGAAACCTGAGAACCATTCTAGTGAATAATTCCATCGTACTTGTCTTAGGAAATAAATATTAAACACACTCAGAGATACTACTCTCAAATCTTTCTAACAATAGGCTTTTCTGATGCTTTCTACCCATTAAGTTAAAATTTTAGGCTCAAAATCAAATAAGTAAAGAAGTATGAGATAAGGCTACTTAACATGCATACATTAGAACTCATATTATGGGAGTATACCAGCCGAGTGTGAGTGGCCATGGGATCAGGGTTTTAGGCCTATTCATCCAGTTACCCTTCACTCAGAAGAAACAAAATCCGACCCCTAAATGACTTCAAAAAATGCCTAAGAAAATTTTTAAAAATTAAATTATTATTTTAAACTCAATTGCTTTCATATCTCAATACTCATGAAGATAAAATCTCTCCCCTCTCACATCTTCATTCAGAAGAAATTGCATTTTGAAGCAAGGGCATTTTTTAACTGTTTTTTTTAACAGAAATAAAATTCAGAATTAAGCTGCATTTCAAATTCAGCTTTTTTTTAGGAACTTCTCTGAAAAAAAATGCATTTAAGAGTTGAAGGAAGATATTTCTGAGCAAAATATATTTTTGTGCAAGCATATTTCTGAATTTGTCAGCATTCTTGATTATTAGAGAAAGCAAAAGAGGAAATTAATTGGAAGACAGTACCACAAAATAATTCAAATATCTCCACAATTACGATTACAGCAACAACATGGTAAGGCTGTGCTGTTGCTAATGCAGTAAATAAAGCAGGCGATTGAAGTAAATCCAAAATTATTAGATTTAAACTCATGACACTGGATATTCATTTTAGACCTACTGGATTGTATTAGATATATATTTTAAGCCTCTTAAATGCTTATACATTAGGTGCATAGGGAATCTCTTCTTTTAGAGAAAGGACTGCAGGAAAAAACATACCTTGTAAACAACATTCTTAATGTCATTTTTGTATGACATTTTACAGAAAAAAGTATTAAAAAATATAGATGTTTATTTCCACAGAACAAAGTGATCAGCAAGACCAGTGTTGCACAGGTTTCCTTAGGGTGGGTTTAAGAAGAGCCAATGGCACACACGTAGAGGGGATTTCACTGGTCACTTCTGACTAGTGCCAGCAAAGTTTTAAATAATACCCCACTGTCACACATTCCATATCTGTTAATATTTAGAGAATTCTTTATAAGGTATTAGTAGGCTTTCTTATATCAGATTTCCATGACAGTAATAATCCACTTATGCAAGTCTTCTTGAAACAGAAAACCACAACATATTTAAAACGTGTCTAAAAACATGAAATACCTTTCTATCTACATAAATCATCTACAATGGACTCATTACATTGTGCTGCATCTTCCCAGAATCAGACATCTTGTATATATCATTTCTTAAAACAAAGTAGCTACTCTCTTCCTTTCTCTTTTGCCTGCATTTCATGTAAAGTTAAGCATCTAACTGGAACCAAGACGAAATAGTGCCCAACTAGAGCCCTACTTTCAAATTGCTGCCACTACGGAAAGCTTCATAGTGGAAGGAAAACAGAAAACATTGTCTCACTAGGTCATCATTGTTCAGGTTCCTGTGAGGAAGACCTAGAGGAACAGAGAAAAACCTGGGGTTTGTGGCAGTGCATTTTGGTGGTGTTAACATGAAAATATGTCTCTGTTCCAGACAGAGCACAGGTCAAATAATGCCAGGTTTGCAAAACATAAGATCTGTAGCAATATTCATAATTTTTCAGGCATCTCTGGCAATCTCACCTTCCTTATGCTTTGTCTGCATTCAGTAGATACACCAAGGGGGTTCCCATGAACACCATTTGTAAAGGAGCAATTTATATCTAAGAAATCAGTCTTTTTTTTTTTCTGAAGGACTTTATCTACAAAAGAAAAAAATGCAATGTTTTAAACTACAGAAAATTAAATTTACTTTCACATCAAAAATGGCTTTAGGTTTTGTCTTTGTGGGCTTTTTACAGATAATATAAAAATTTTACAAGACAAGAGAAATTTTTTAATGGAACAACCACTTTACGGTTCTTGTGTTTCTTAAGTCATATTGCCTTATGAAAAAAATACCTTTTCAGAACTGTACTGATAAAATAATTTTAGAAGTGATTTCTATTAGCTGAAAACACTTGTTATTCTTTGGGGCCATCTAGCTAAGGCATTTAAAAAAAATGGGATATGATATCCCAATTTTTTACTTTCTTTAAATAGAAGTTCTAAATTCAGTATGTATCATGGCTTGATGTGGAAAAAAGTATTTTTTGCACATTTTCTGTTCCCTTTAATTCTTTGTTGCCTGGTTTAGACATACTATGTAAATTTGGACACATGCAGCTGCACGCACATGTTTAGAGATTCAGACTTAAATGCATGATTGCCATATAACCATATGCAATACATTCATATATTTTTGACATCCTCCCAAGCAGTTGATTTTGTGTATTTATGTAGTAGATGGAGTATTTGTTTGCATTAT
Organism: Ptilonorhynchus violaceus; assembly: GCA_013397565.1. Classification (NCBI taxonomy): domain Eukaryota; kingdom Metazoa; phylum Chordata; class Aves; order Passeriformes; family Ptilonorhynchidae; genus Ptilonorhynchus; species Ptilonorhynchus violaceus. The sequence goes on along the minus strand of VZRJ01009219.1, from coordinate 283,973 downwards.
CCTTTCCATTAAACAAAGTCTCTATGATTTTGTCAAACTACTGTTAAAGGATAACATGTAAATATGACTTAGAATTGCACCTGCAAATGTCCATATGCAATTATGGCCTTCTAGTGAAAAATACATCATTAATGTGCCGCACTAAATACATACATTTTATAGCAAAAAAAGTTCATAAAACATGTACAGCCTCTGTTTCTTTCGTTATTACCGTAATGTCATTCATATTTCCACAGAACTAAAACAAAAATGGTTTTGCTTATGGTGTTAGATAGAAATGTTTTATATTTGATGACACTTTAAATCAAATTCTCAAGCAAAACCACATGGATGTGACTGAATATGAGTGTATGGTTGAAACAGCTGAACACATGATGATACAACCTGCTGCCCCATACAGAGTTGTTTAACTAAGCCACTAACCTCAATGATTACCAACAGTTAAAAAAAACAAGAGAAAGAGAGAGAGAGAAAGAAAGAAAGAAAGAAAGAAAGAAAGAAAGAAAGAAAGAAAGAAAGAAAGAAGCAAACAAAATAATCAATCCGAATGAAAAAATTTTTCATATTAGCTAGTATACCGAGTGCTTTGCCATTTAAAATGAAACTAAAGTGATAAAATCTCATTTTTGCTACTTTCCCCTCTATATTCCCACACACTGTTATTTATAAAAAACTCTTGAATTATCTAGAGTAACATTAATCTTTCAAATGGGAAAAAATAAATTAAAGATATTTCTCTACGAGAGGAATAGATTATTCTCCACTCCTTCAGTAGGGCAAGCCATAAGACTATTATGGTGTCTGTGTTTAACTATCTGCATTCGTTTAAATGTATAATTTTGAATGCTTTTTAATTGTAACTTTAAGTCTGCATTTCTTGGATAGGCTGTTTAACTTCGGGACTGCAGCCATTTCATAGCCTCTAACATTTTCTCTACATTATTATATGTACTCCTCATCAAATTTTCAGACAAAAATCAGCAAACAACAGCATGGTTTAGTTTGTCTGTGATATTTCTACTAGTGAAAAAGTGCCAGATGAAAAGTCCAGTGAAAAGCATCAAGAAAAATGTAGATTAGAGGGCTACACAAATACTCAACCCACTTCAGCTTAAACCAGTAGTCATTTTTTCACCATCATCAATGTGAATTGTTACTGAGAATGTCTCTTTTCTGGTGAAGAACCAAGGCCAGGTGTTGATAACATTGATTAATTTTCATCCTACGTCCAGAGTTTATTCTCTGTTTTTCTGCCATCTGAGATAACATATTCAATCAAAATAAATACATAGCAAGACATTTGAAGATTTTAACCACATCTTGAATGCAAGAGGTACAAAGAGCAAATCCAAATCACCTACTTCCTATTCCTCAAGCGTCCCACTGTAAAAGTGACATTTTGATTCTTCCATTTTAAATAAATAAAGAAAGAAATAGAGAAATGCTTATAATTTGCAAAAAATCTAATTGATAAATGAAATGTTGTTGATTAGTAGTGGCGCTGGCAGGGTGACGTTCCATTATCCAACCACATGCCTTGCAGTCATACACAGGGAGTCACAGAGGGACAGGTTCCATGGCAGCTCACCCCCTGCTCCCCTGTCCTGACTCCAGGCATCCTTTCCTCCAACCCCTTTGCTGGTCCCGCATCTGCGTTCATCCCGGTGCCCAGGGTGGAGGGGCTGGCTGTTGTGATGGCGTGGTGTCGCCTGGGCTGGGTGACAGCCCATTCTCCACAGACAGCGCTGTCAGAGAATCACAGACTTCCACATGTACAAGCGAAATTAACTTCTGTTAGTCTGACATTTTCCGCAATCAATACTCACAGGGTCCTTGTCTCTGGGATCAAAATTCATAAATCAAAAGCAGAAAGCATGAAATAAGGTATTTGATAAATCCATTAACTGAAGTGGAAGTGTACTTCTGTCACACTGTTTAAAGACTACAGTAGTGCTGGCTAAAGGGGGAGAAATCTAACAAACACATTAAATGAAGTGCTGGCTTGTGTTTGTTTGAATATATGGCTCAATCTCACTTGCTGAAGGACTTTATGCCTGGGCTGCAGACAAGCTGGCTTCCCTGGACTCCATGCTGTACATGCTGCCTTCAGAAAACAGAAAGCCACCAACTAGCCATTTTCTGATGGACAATCCTCTCCTCCCACTCCAGAACAATCCAAGTTTAAGACAAAACTGCATTGCAAAAAGTAAGTGTAAACAACTTTGAATCCACTAAAGCAGCATCTTAATGAATGGGGCGTTGTTTTTAAAGGTTAGAAGGAAGTCCAAAATACAGGCAAGCACCAAGAAAATTTTTGTTACATATTTCAGGCCAAACATCCAAGTGACTCCCAAACCTCCAAGGACTACCTGTCAGTACTGTTGGGCACCCAGGAATTTTTTTAGAACCCAGAGCCAAATCAACACCTGTTGTCATCTCATGTAGATCTCTTCAAGTGACAGTAGTTCTCCAGAAGCTAAAAATGCATCCTATGGTTTGAGTACTCGTAAACTTTACTATAAAAACATATATCTGTATTTTTCAGTCTCGATTCATGGTATAGCATTAGTGGCAGAGGTTTACTTTGAACATGAATAGCATTATTTTAACAGAACTACTTTTCAAAAACTATCGTAACAGTGTGTGCTGTGATTGAAAACTGCAATGTCTGCTAGAAACAGGAACTGCTTAATGTCCAAACCTTGTATCTATAATGTAATATAAAAGGTAGCATCAGACAAATTACTTTCATTAGATCATTTCTTTTTATCATTTCAAATACCATAACAATGTACTTTCCTTCTTTCATGTTGTAAAATGAAGACAAAACAACTGAATTTCTGTATGACAAAATCTTCTTCAAGAATTGCGTCTAACTGCATGTTATCGGTGAAACTCCTACTTTATAGTTTCTGAAATCAGTAGAAAAATATATTCAGCATATCTCATTCCATATTTGCTCACTACCTATCAATGAATAGTTTGATTTTGCTTTTCTCTAATTACAAGCTAACCAATAATTAGAGCAGGTTTTTTTCTATACAGATCTTTTGTCTTCTAAGTCTGTCAATAGTTGTGATTTTCTAAGAGTCTGAATGTACTCTAATAGACCTATGAGAAAGATTTTTTTTTGCTGTTATGTACATTCAATACAGTTTTCCCCCATCACTTAAAGAATTCTATTACTTTCCTTTCTGCTCTGAATAATACAGTTCCCCTTGAGAAAACCCATGTTAACAGAAGTGTGCATTTACCTTTAGATAATAAAATTGTTGGGCATGTCTGGCTTATCATAGGGCATGACTGTCTATTTATAGTTATAGCATCACTCTTTTCATAGAACCATTCTAAAATTAAAAGCTATCAGTATATAGGCCAATGATATTTACTACTCTACAAAACATCTGCACCTGTAGACATTTACACCATTCAGGGAGGCTTAGCTGAAAGTCTTTTGGGAGCAAAATTTTTTTGGCTTTGGTTACAGGCAACATTTAACCCTATTTCTCAAAAGCATCTTTTCCACAAACCCTGGGATTCCTGACTCTGTGCCTTCCCATGGTGGGAGCTGAGAAGCCACTGCAGCTACTCAACCGTTGTGGCTTCCCGGGCAGTAAGATCCCCACTCCTCCACACAGTCAATCTGATTTTCAGTCTGCCTGGCTGACAAGTGACTGGCAGGGTGAGCGTCCTGGGAAGCTGAAGAGGCAGACAGTCTAACCACTGCTGGAAAACCAGCCAGCCAAATGCCATTTTTATCTTTCCCAAAACTCTTCTGTCAAAATACGTGGTGGGTTTTTTTCTGCATCAAGGAATTTTTTTTTCCATTTAGCTCTTTTCAGCGGTTGTTACCAAAGAAGGATTCTAGAATTACTGAAAGAGCTCAAGAGCTTTCACTTAAACACAAACTTCTCACAGCAGAGGAAGAGAACTTACCTAGTTTGGGACAGTCATTATAGACAGGAACTTATTTTGAAGTTTTCAGATCTCCATCCAGGACCATTAATATATCCACACCTCTCCAGAAGGACAAGAACCTAATTAAATATAGGGTAGAAAGGAGAAAACATTTATATCTTGCTTTTTTTCTTCTTTCCCTGACACAAAGTTGACTTCTCAATTTCAAACCAATTTGAGAAAAATTCCCTCCCTTTGCATATAGGCATATATACCACTGGCATACAAGATATTTAAGTTTAAGGAACATGATGCTTCAGTGCACAGTTGATTCTCATAATATCTTCATATCTATGTCTCAGCAGAGCCACTTGGGAGGGTGTATGAAAACTTACACTCAGAAGCAATCTTACTGCCTAGCAAGCAGCTAACGAGTGGATATGATTTAACACTTTTCAAAATATATGTAAAGCTATGGTGAAATTTTAATTTTTACGAGAACTGCATCTTTCCAGTGTTTTTTTAGTCCTCTGTAAAGCAGTGTGGTCTGTAAATTTTTAGACCATGTCCTGTAGAAAAGGAGACAAGTGACTTCTGTTGATGTTATTGGGTACAACATGATAACATTATTTAGGTATGGTATATTAAACCCAGGAATCTTCCAATGGAAACTTACACTGGCCAGCAATGTTGTGTTGTCTTTGGAATTTAAGAACATGATCAGACAAACTATTTATAAATGCATCTTATAAACATTTTTTTTTTTAATTTTATATGCTTTTTGTGCCTAATGAAGAATCTAACTGTTGTACAAATAGACATCCACAAGTCAGGTACTTACAAGTCTTTTGAGTCTTGTTCAATAAAACAGTGAATTCCTACAAGAAATATTACTTCAAAGATCTTGCACTACTGCAATATGACAACTGAAAAATTTAAGCTTCCCATTGTAATGTCCTATTTGTTAACAGAGGAACTTTCCATTCAACAACTAACTAAAATATCATGACAAGTGAAATGGGAATAATTTATTTTTTCTTTACAGAAACAAAATAAAATTACACCGCTAAACCTAGTAGCAAGTTGTAATTACAAATGGTTCGGGTTTTTTTCTGTTCTTTTTGAGCAAAATATTCTGTTACCTCTTTGATTCTAGTAAAGAATACTACTTCCTTCTAATAAGATTTTTTTACTCTGCAAAACGGAAGGCCCTTTTTTATTTGAGGGGATGTCTAATAGTATGTGCTGATCATAAATATGAAACAAAACCTTATACAGAATCATGGAATAGGTTGGGTTGGAAGGAACTTTTAAAGGTCATTTAGTCCAACCCTCCTGCAGTGAACAGGTCATTTAGTCTAACCCTCCTACAGTGAAACTCTACAGTCTAGAAACTAAATCTTTTTAAATTATAACAATTGTATATTATTGAATAGTATTTCACCAGTACTAAACACATGCTTCTTGCTATATTTTACTTTGTAGTCCCAAGAAAATCTATTTTACAGCAGCAATCACTAATATCAAAACACCACCTGCTTTGCTTGCATTTTCTTATGAGGATTTCTCTATTGCATTGAAAATAAAAGACAAGATAGATGCTTATGGTCTGTGTGAATGCTGAGACCTTTGTAAAAATAAGGAGGGAAAGAGGAGAGTCTTGTTGCAAACACAAGTGCAGAAGAGCTCCAGAGCATTTGTCACTGAAAAACAGGAAGAAGATTAATTAGGTGATGAGAAAATTCATTATGAAAGTGTGTGCCACCATGTGATGCAGAGGGAGTTTCTCCTTGATTCTGGAAGTCCAGATATGAGATCATTTTCATCCTCTCTGTTCTAGGCCATTTTGATTAAAATTCCCAGAAGAGACAAAGGTGTAGGATTTTTATTTGGGGTTTTGGTGTGTCTACTGCTAGAAAGCAAGTAAGTTCATCTGGTATCCTCCCACATTTCTGAAAATCTTCCCATTTTCCTTTTCTGTTTCTCCAAACATACTTTTCCAACAGCTTTATGTCTCTATCATGCAGGAGAAAGGATCCATGTTTCTATTATAGATCCCGTAATGTTTCCTGAGCTTTTCTTCGAATAGTCTCATCTTGATTACTGTGCTCCCAGGCAGAGTAGATTAAGAGGACTAACATATATGAAAATAATTACACTCTCTGAAAAGTGTTATAGTTAACTGCTCTTAACTCTGCCTTACAGCCTCCCTAAAATTTAAGTGTAGTGTGCTGGTTCTGGGGGTATTGGTCGACACCCGACTGAATATGAGCCAGCAGTGCGCCCAGGTAGCCAAGAAGGCCAATGGCGTCTTGGCCTGTATCAGGAATAGTGTGGCCGGCAGGACCAGGGAGGAGATTCTTCCCCTATACTCGGCACTGGGGAGGCCACACCTGGAGTACTGTGTCCAGTTCTGGGCCCCTCATTTTAAGAAGGACATTGAGATGCTCAAACGTGTCCAGAGGAGGGCAACAAGGCTGGTGAAGGGCCTGTAACACATGCCCTACGAAGAACGGCTGAGGGAACTGGGGCTGTTTAGCCTGGAAAAAAGGAGGCTGGGGGGAGACCTCATCTCTCTCTACAACTACCTGAAAGGGTGGTTGTAGCCACGTGGGGGTCGGTCTCTTCTCCCAGGCAACCACTGACCAAACGAGAGGACACAGCCTTAAGCTGTGCCAGGGGAAATTTAGGTTAGACATCAGGAAAAAATTCTTCACTGAAAGAGTGATTGGGCACTGGAATCAACTGCCCAGGGAGGTGGTGGAGTCACCGTCCCTGGATGTGTTTAAAAAAAGACTGGATGTGGCACTCAGTGCCATGGTTTAGTTGATGAGGGGATGGTAGGTCATAGGTTGAACTTGATGATCTCAAAGGTCTTTTCCAACCTAGTTCATTCTGTGATTCTGTGATTCTGTTCTCACTTGGCAAGAAATATGAGAAGTTGCAGGGATTACATCAATACTGAAATAGAGATATCTAGTCATTTAGGGCAAGACTGCTTTGTTTTCTTGTAAATCATACTCCATTATGACTTTTGAATTGCCTAGGGTTCCACAAAGCACGTTAATTTAATATCTTATGGCTATGGCAGTCACCTAAATGCCCATGGTATAATAAAACAGACAGCTTTATCTTTTTTACTCTACTAGGAATAGTTTTTCAGAAGCAAGGATGAAGAAAAGACTTGCTTTACTATCTTTACAACCAAACCAAAGCTGCAAAGCTATGACAAATCTTTCTCTGAAAGAGGCTCTCTCCTGTGCCTTTGGAGGCAGGAGAATGCCAGGCAGGCTTTTGCAGTTACAGTTTCCATTCTGTCCCAGCACACAGTGTCCATTCTGTCCCAGTGCTGTTACCTGTTCGCAAATGTTTACAAGACACGTCAGCAGCTGGGATGTTTAACTGTCTTTTTTTTTTGCACATATACAATTCACAGTTCAAGCAGTGATGTGAAACCATAATTTGGGCATATCCTAGTGTGCACGAAGGTATCATGCTAGAGGTTCTTGCCTCTTCCTTCTATCCCTAAATGAGTAGCTGGCAAGTTTGATGGCTATTAGGAGATTATAACAATAAGGTATTTTAAGCCAGCAACAACAGAGCAGATGGGAGTCCACAAGCTCGATGTAGCACTTGAAAGCACCTAAACTCATTGCCTGCTCCAGCCTGAGGCTGAAGCAGAGAGAAGGGAGGTTGGTAAAGCATGAGAGCTATTTGCAAACATTTTAAAGTACTGTGGTTCCAGTCCTGAATTTGAATGGGAAGCTGTGAGAGAGCTATGTGAGAGCTTTAACAAGCTGGGTACGACAAGCAGAAGAGCAGCCACTCTACTTGCTAAACTGGTATTGAACATAAATTGGTAATACCAGCAAGAGGCTTAGTCCCTCTCATTGAAACTTTCTAGCCATGTACTAACTACCTTAAGGAGCCCTGCCTTTTGCTAGTTGACACATTCTCGTCACCACACACCAAACCAGATTTGGTTGGAAATGAACATGAACTTCCCCCCCCCACCTCCCC
>VZRJ01009219.1:247270-276015 GCA_013397565.1 Ptilonorhynchus violaceus | reverse complement strand
AAAAAAAAGAGCAGGTTATAGTGGTTTTCAGTTGCTCAATTCAGTTCCCAAAACTTCGAGCAAACTTTTACACACAAAAAAGGGACTGTGTGGAGCAGCCCAAGGCAGAAATAAGTGTTGGGTGCAAAGAGAGGATGAAACCCTCCTGTTGGCAGGGCTTCTGCCTACGCCAGCTAAACATCATCAAAAAACCTGTTTGTGCTTAAAAAATCGTAATTAGAGGTTAGTCCTGCTCTTGACACTAATCCTGGGCCTTTCTTCACAGCCACATGTGGCACTGGGATTGCTATGAAGTCTTTGCTTCCAAGGGTGCTGCTTTCTCTCACCTGTAGACCCACTGCAGGATGAGGCAGTCTTAAAATACAAAATTGAGCCTGATCAAGTGCATCTAATCCTTACAAGGCCTTACTGCATACTAACTGAAGTTAAGATCTGAAGTTAAGATTTCAGAAATAAATGGGAATAAAACTGCAAGAGAATAATTTAATTCACTTATTGATGCCTACAAGGTAAAGTGCACTTTTCTCACTATGCTTATCTTGATAACTATATGCTGACTTAATTTTTCTTCCGTTAGGTAGTCTAATGTTTTAAAGGCCTTTTCCAATTTGTGATTGTATATTTAGTTCAGCTGATACCCTATGAACCACCTGAGCGCATTTAAATGCCTTCTACCACATAACAAACACTGATTTCCTGCTAGGAGATGAGGGAGCTGCAGCAGTTACACTGTGTTATTGTACCACAGTGGCAGGCTGCCAATATGTTCATTCACATTTGAAAATTCTGTCACTTCTGTAAAAGAATAACAACCATATGTTATTAGAATCAAATACTTTGGTAAAATCTCAGATGTTTATCCAAGACAGTTGTATCATCTTCCTTGAAATTCTGTGATGGAACATTCCTCTATTACACGAACAATAACAAAATAGACATGAAATAAATATCTGGTTATATGTTTACTTGTAAGGAGTTTTTTTTCTATGTCAGGGAAACAATTTACTGGTTAAAGAAAAAAAAAAAAAGAAAAAGAAAGCTCTAGATCCTGTGTGGTACTTCATGGAATTTTTGCATGTTTGGATGACCATTCTACTTAAGTCATGTCTTTTTCATGGAAGAGAAAATAAGTGCATCAAAATGGCAAATCTTCTTTCAAGCCAAGACCCATGTAGATTCTTTTAATAAAGTGACAACTTTCAGATCTCTTGTAGACCTGCAACGATGCAATTGCCTAGAAAGGCTGCTATTGTTACAGCTACTGTGTAGATAATGAATGAGTGCGACACAAGATACTAGTGAAGTGGAAAACAAGGGATTGTTGGCACAGTCCCCATGTTCTCTTTACAGGACAATTAGAGACACTCTGCGTTGTCAAAACACTTTTCAAGATTTAGTCACAAGTTGGAGGCAATCTATCTGTGATTGCTATTGGCAAAAGGTGAACTTGATTTTCTAAAAGTGTACGAGTGTTTTAGCATAATTAGTTTAAAATAAGAAATGTTATCTGTCTTTATTAGAATTTCATGACAAATAGAGATAACAAATTAAATGCAAATAAGATTTCTATCTGTGTCATTTCAAAGTTTTCCTTGTCTCTACAGTGGAATTTAGACAGATTCTGCATATAATGGGCTGCTCACAGGAAGAGAAAGGTGACTGCACACTTGGGCAGTGCTCTCTGGCTCTTGCTCCACCGTATCATCAGTATTTGGCAGCATGTATTGTGCATGCCAACCAATCATCTATCACTTGCATCTCTTTTAAACAAGCTGAGGTGAAATAGAGTAAGCAGTGTGCATACAGTTCTGAAGCACAACTCATTTGCACAATTATTTTATTGTTATGCACACAATTATATTAAATATTAATTGGTTAACACCTTCTCTAGGCAAGCCTAGAAAACCACCTCTCGTTCAAATTCCTGCATGTTTGCCCTGCTGTAAGGTCTGTGCCTCTAACACATGCTGCTTTTGTTATAAACCTAATCCTAAAGCTAAGAATAATTTGTTTTTCTAAAAGACAGCTTTATTTATCAGTCAGAAGCTATCTAAGCATCTAAGAACCATACTGCCCTTCTTAGTCTTCAGACTGTGGTCCTTTAAAGAATGATCTTCATTTGGCAGCAGAGGATCATCTCAGTGGCAACTGGAAGGGACCTTGTTTAAGGGTGACTCTTTGAAGTACAGCATGTCGAGTGCCACTGCACCCATTTGCTTTCTGCAGGGTAAGCTTGCCACCGTATGGAAACCACATGGATTACTTAGTGGAGGTCAGGCTAACTCTGATAGCATAACTAGATTTTCTATCTCAATTGTAAGAAGTTAGATGGAAACGAAAATACACAGTACAGCTACAGGAGAGGAAATGTGGCTCTTTGTGAACCCTCTTTTGTACTTTAATACCAGTCTGAGCCATCCATTCAAGGCTGAGTCCTGAATGGATATTAGCTAAGCATTTTTATGTTAAGGACAATCAGCTCTGATTAGTGGTTTCAGTGAGTACAAATGTTGAAAACATTAAATGTGGATACAAATTTGGTGTTTGACTTTCCATTTTTTCCCCTACTTGCACTAAAAAGACAGATCAGACTCCAAATCTAATGACATTGCTTAAACAGCTCCGTTTTATATAAGGCAGTAACACCAGATTTACAGAGGAGTAAACTAGTTCTAACTTTCTCTAGAGTGCTCAATACTTTCCACACAAACAATTTAAGAAGTTGTTTGGCACTTGGAATCCAAATATATTACTTGTAAGGGCATGACACAAGAATTACAATCACAGTTAATGGTATGTCAATACTTTTTAAAGAAAAATATTGATGTCCAATGGGTAATCAGGCACTTACTAGATACTATGATCATCTTTCAATGAATGCCATCCATCTAAACTGGGCACTCAAATCACACCACAGTTTTGGAGATTAAAGTGTGTGAACATGCAGAATAGGCAAATTACTATATCTTGTAGATAACACCCTTAGGATATCATTTCATGGTTGATAAAAATGGCAAAAATGTCACTAAGTTTTCAAATGAGTTGGAATGAGGTGACAAGTGTCTTACCCCTTTTTTTTTAAATCATAATTTTCCCATTAAAATAAAAGTTTTTTCAAGTATCCTCAGTAGCCTATTTTCCTCATTATATATCAATATGCAAAATACAGCTGTTTTCACATATAGCATAAACATGTATTAATCTTCAGCATTCTCCAGTATGATTTCAAAGATGTTTTCGCTATGGCATTTTCACTGTAAGATAAAGAATACAAATAGTAGAGAATAGCACTTGATTAGATTTATCAAAATGTACTGCTTTGATTTGCAACCAGAAATTACAATTCCCTAAAAATATGAGGGTTTACCCTCAGCCACTAAGTAGCATGCAGCTGCTTAATTACATGGTCCCCTCTGGTGGGATGAGTAGGAGAATCAGAAAAAAGGTAAAACCCATAGGTTGAGATAAGAACAGTTATTAATTGAAAAAAAATAATAATGAAAAGGGAGATAATAAAAAGAGAGTGGGGAATAAAAGCCAAGAAAAACAAGTTCTCATCCCCCTGATGGATGTCCAGCCCATCCCCCAGAAGCGAGTGGCCCCTTCCAGGTAACTCCGCCCAGTTTATAGACTGGACATGATGTTCTATGGTCTGAAATATCCCTTTGGCCAGTTCAGGTCAGCTGTCCTGGCCATGCTGCCTCCCAGGTCCTTGTGCAGCTCCTCACTGGCAGAGCCTGGGACCCTGAAAAACCCCTGGCTCAGGGTAAGCACTGCTGAGCAACACCTGAGCCATCAGTGTATTATCAACATCAGTTTCATATTGAATCCAAAACGTGGCACTGTACCAGCTACTAGGAACAAAATTAACTCTATCTCGGATGAAAGCAGGATAAAAAACCTGGCTCTTTGGCCAAAGCTTTCCCAAACTTGCCAGTGATTTCTGTGTATTTTTACCTCTAAAACTTTTCAGTCAGTGGCATAAAACTGTTCCTCCCCAAAAAGCTACAAACGCTGGCAGGAGGTAGTGTCGGGCATTTGACAGAACGAGCTCTTCCATGTACCTCTCACAGAGGGTAAAAAGCAGCAGGTATCCCCATACTCGATGTGTACTGTCACGACACACGGGTCAAGGCTCCACACACTCAAGGCTTCACTCAAAGAGCATCATACTGGATTCCTGCAGTCCACTGTTTCTAGATTTATTCTTTCGTTGCCTATTAATTCATGCAGACATTTTTTAGTGCATGAGGACTATCAGACTGCCATAAAATTTTCTAAGAAATTGAGGAAATTCTGTAATTATCAAATTGAAAAGGGAAATAGGAGTTAGTGAAAGGTATGATTATAACACAGTTATATTAAGCTCCTGGTGACAGCAGTCTTTACCTTTTAAAATAGTGAGGATGGTGAAAAGAGTTCTTAAAAGTTTACCATTTTCATGGGTTTTTTAGAATGAAACCTTGAATATAAATGGTTTTGATTATAAATGGTTTTCTACCAAAACCACAAGATGACTACCACATGTTTTTCAGTTACATTTTTAAAAACTATTTCATCTTGGTCTAAAGATATTTCATGGAAAAATATCTGAAAATATCTTTCAAGCACAGAAAGAAATGAAACATCTAGACAATTCTCAAAATTCTTTTTTTTCTTTGCCATCACTGAAAAAAACTCAAGCAAAACCGTTTATTCCTTCCCTGAAAGACTTTTCATTAAAAAAGATTTTTGCCTGGAAGGGACAGGTAATGTTTCTCAATTTTTATATGTTAATTAATTGCCAGATTATAATTTCTATGGAATTGAATTTGAGTTCCATATTAATATTTAATGAATTAACTAATTTAATTGTAATGAACACCAACACATTTAATGATGATTGGTTGCTTATTTAAAAAAAATGCATAATAAATATTCTAATTTTCTGAGGATTGCTGTTGACAATTTCATTTTGTTTTATTTGTGTATCAACTGAAAAAGCACCTTGAGGGATATTTCTCACCTCATCTCATTGACTGTGGCTGCTCTTTGGAGAGGCTGAAAAATTTTCGCTGTGGTTTTAAGCATTCTTAGGTTTTAAATCTCCGCTTAGTTTAAAAACTTTTCTAACTTCACCAAAATTAGGGATACTTTCCTAGATTTGAATTTCCATGGAAGAAACAAAACCTTTCCTGTGGAAAAGAAATAAACTAGAACTTTGCCTCTTCTGGGTGAGAGAATTGGAGGGAAGGACACAACTAAGCTAACAAAAACAAACAATAAAGAAGCTAGGAAATAATATCAGAAACTAAAATCCTGTAGGGTCACAATGCTGAGACAGGACCTGTAACCCTTCTGCATGCAACTTTCCTTCTTTCCACATTTTGTCACTGTGTTTTTAGCCCCAGCTTTCCGGTAAATCTGCAGCACTGACCATCGCTACAGGCTTTTTCAGATTACACCACCAATGCTCAGAGCAACACTAGTTATTCAATGTTCTAAATGCAGCAAAAAGGAAAGGAAAAAAATTAAACCAAATCAAACAGATCACACCCAAAAGCCAAGTGGGCTGGGATAAAAGATATTTCTTCTTGCACAAGCAGCAAGATGTAGGGACAAAATCTTGGTAGGAATCACCCGGTGTTACTGAACCTGTGTGCTCATAAATTCACTGGCAGAAGGGCTTACTCCTTTTGGAGGGGAATGCAGTGTCTATTTTCAGTCCCAAAAAACTCAACTTGAAACACTCTGGGTGCCCACATCCCATCATTACCACACTGCTGGTAGTCTTTTTGATGGCCTTTTGGATTTGCCTATGGTTGTTCACTGGTCCCACTGAAGGCTGCAAAAGAAAATAAATCTACACCCTTATTGGGTTTATGATCTCCATCTTTTCTCAAAAAAAGTGGAAAAGAATGGTTCCTTGGAGAGACAAAATCTAAAACAGCTATTCAAATACTCTTCCATAGGCAAGATATCCTTCCAAAAACACACGAAAAATATTCTGCTTTCTTGGCCTAATCTTTACTTCTCAAAACTTCACTGAGGAAAAAAAATGTTATGAATCATTACTTATTGATTGCCTTAAGTGCACTTCTTAGAGCGTGATAGCAGTGTGATCATATCTGCTCACAAAAAGTAGTGTAAGCAGATGCCTACCTCAAAACCTATCTTTATTATTTATGCAATTAAGTGTGTGGTTGCATAAAGCTCTGTTCATATGAGCAGTAATATTACACCATCCTGACGTGGGTTTCACTGCTGTATAAATGCAGACCATATTAAATTTACAAAGGTTACAAAACCATTAGCACTGATGGCTTTTAAGGAGTAAACGTTCACCATGACTCATACTTTGTTCATTTGTGCCATTTGGAAATTAAGTATTCTTAATTGCTGTAATGCACTGCGAGTTCCAACGCTTCTCAGCGACTGAGGCACGTAATTCCCCTGTAATTTGAGTAAGGTATTCTAATTGATTAATTGAGTTTTCTTGTAAGATTGTGCAGGAGTTTTAGATGTAAGAAGGTTATCCTTGTTCTATGTAACATAAAAATGCTTGAACCTGCAATATAAAGTAATGTTATAGGTGCTGAGTGAAAGTACACAGCAATACAGTCTAAATGAGATGACCATTTTTGCTGGCAACAAGTGTGTTGTACTTTACATCAAACATGCACTATGGGAGGTGAGAAGAGATAAAAGCTTTTTTTTTAATGCCATTTAACATTTGCTGTCAACCTTGTGCCTTGTGTTGCTTTGTCATTTATACGATCAATTTTTGTTTTGTTTTTGTTTTACTTGGTGTAATGCTTCTTACTGCATAAAAACAAGGAGCAAGAAAATCCTGACATAAACAAACAAAAAAAGATGTTATGGAGATTCATCATTGTTAGGTAGACTTCAAAACTGGGGAGCAAAAGAGTGAGAAAGGTCCTTTTCAACCCAAGCCATCCTAGGTGTCTATAAGAGAAAGAAAGCGAGAAAGGAAAAGAGCTTGTAATCGGAAAAAAAGAAAACAGAACTCCCCACAAACTAAAGTTTCTTTTTTGCATTAAAAAAATGTACTCTTAAGATAGCAAAGTAAAATACTAGCAAATCCATACTGTCACCAGTTGATTGAACTGGGCCAAACCCAGAGCAGATGCAAGATCACCCCTGAAGTTTCCTTCTATTATGGAGAGCTACTTCAGCTGATTGTACTCCAGACTTTAGAAGATAGGAGCTAAAATACACATATGGACTCTGGAAATTATTTCATACATCAAAATAAGTCAAACTGAATATCAAGTGATTTTGATAGGATTTTTCTTACTAGATTTTGCCATTCATTTCAGAAAATTGTTGAGTTGCGCTTAGATTTTGAGATAAAAGGAGCGTTAATATTTCCAGTGTGTCACAGAACATTACAAACTTTACACTAGATAAATAGTAAAAGTTCATGTAAAATATAAAGCTTTGACAAAAGCTTTCAAAGATATGGCAATCAATAAAATAGCTATATGTTTTGTCTGTGTTTTAGCTGAAGTTTGATTTCAACTGTAAATAAAAATTTCCTTTGACAGCATTTGCTGCCTTTTCTCACATTTAAGAAAATGGTCAAATATCTGCAGCAACCCCTTGGGTTGTTGCACAAATCAAATCTATCTTAAGCAAATTTCAGAGGTCTAGAAGGATTTCGGAGAACATCTCTTCTCCTCCCTTGTCCTTTTCATTCCTTGCTTTCCCTCCTAAGTATTTGATTCCCTCATAACCATGCTGAAAACACTTGCTTTGAATGGAAAATCATCCCTCTTTTAGCACAGGGATGTTGATTTATTCTTTTCCCATAGCTTTTGAGGGCACTAAGTTTGCAGAGGACTATATTCAGTACTTTTTTACCCATTTGGCTGAACTGCACTCCAGTTACTCAAAGACAAAGAGGGACAAGCCTTTTCAGTTTTCCACCTCCTTGCAAATCTGTGTCTGTGAGAAGCATCTTGTCCCCCTCCCTTCACTGTTTCAGCCAGGGAGGTGGCTGAGACACCTGCAAAGGTCTCCCTACTCACTCAATCACTCTGTGCTTTAGAGCTACCTGAAGCAGCATTATAAAATGACAGGAGTGTCTGCCAAGACCAACATTTGCCTGGTAAGGTGTTTATCTGACTCTTCACTGTGTTTTTAAAGTCCTGACGGTTTAAAAGAGTTGAGGGGTTTTTTGTGAAGCACACAGAATACATTTCTCTGCCTCATGACAGAGTTTGGAGAAGTTTATTGAAGAATTCCAAGTTGGGCTTCTGCTGTATGAGCCTGGAAAAGTCCCAACTTGAGCTAAGAGATCGTTTGAATTAAAGGTGTGCAGCCAATGCTTTCTTTGTTGCAAATGTTTAATTCTTTCTTCTTCTACCTCTTTTCCCTGCCTCCCTTTTGTTGCTTGATTTTTTGTATGATTTCTGAAAAGAATGCCTGCTTCCCTTTCCTCACATGGAGTTTATTCCTAACAACGCCTGCCTCTCTGTCACACCAGCTCACAATTTGTATCACCCAATACACTAAGGGCCACAATTCATTTCAGTCATGGTTCAAAGCTATCCTGAAATAATCACAAAGTGACACTGTGAAATTACTGTAAAAAATTGTGCGGCAGTGTCATGACATTTTATAATTGAGACCTCTAGTACTCATAGCTCTATCAA
This sequence comes from Ptilonorhynchus violaceus, assembly GCA_013397565.1. Lineage (NCBI taxonomy): Eukaryota > Metazoa > Chordata > Aves > Passeriformes > Ptilonorhynchidae > Ptilonorhynchus > Ptilonorhynchus violaceus. The sequence continues at coordinate 267,358 of VZRJ01009219.1, read as the reverse complement.
AGCCCATAAGGAGGAGGGGAAAAATTGTGTTTTGACAGACATAGCAGCTTGAGATGTGCAAGCAAGATTGTATAAAGTCAGCCATGTAGAAAGTTATCGGATGTTCCAGTTTGTGCCCCCATGAAATTGGCACAAATCATCTGGATTTGACTTCAGGAAGGTGGTTAGGAGTAACATGAGAGAGTAAACGAGAAGGTAATGGCCACTCAATGACTTAACCTGTGTCACAGGGCAACTAATGTGTCAGCAAAGAATCAAATAAAGATGAATGAGCTTATCAGAGGACCATGCACTGCCTCATTGGGTCCAATTTAATTAAACAAAGGAACTGTTCATATAGAAAGATTAATAGAGCAACCATATACAGTAACTGGTATAAAAGCATATCAGAGAAACACATAAACAATTACAGGCAGCTGCTATGCAATATTTTCTCTCATAATACTGAGGTGACCAGAATAATTTGACCAGCCATGCACATCTGGTTGGTAAAGGTCTGAGCTTATGTGTAATTCAAAAAGGATGAAGATGGTGCTTGTATGAACCAGCTACCTGGTGATAAATGGAAATTTGCTGATCCAATCTGCTCTAGAGCTTTCTCTGAGTATGTGAAACAGGTTGCCCTCTTTGGGGAAGGACTCAAGCATGTCTCCCAAAGGAAATGTTGCCATATGAAGTCACTTCCCTTGCATCAGAATACTTCTCTGGGTAAGAAAAATATTTGGCTCTGGTCAGAGCAGCCAAAAGTGTAAGTACATTTAATTACCCAGGAAAAAAAAGAATCTAATATCAAGAGAACTTGGAACAACCAGCCTAGCAAATAATTTACTGGTAAGAAAAGTGGAGTGAAGAAGAGAGGGGTAAAAGGAATGAGATGCAGAATAAATCCAGTTTATTTTAAAAACCATAAAGTTAAGGTAGTAGTGTTACACTTTTGGGTTGTAAATGCCTTTTCACGGTTGGGTACTTTCAGTTTGACAGTATCAGTTTTGTGCTCTAGACCACAATATGTCACTGCAAGGCAACACAATCCAGCACCACTTTCAACCTTTGCTTGAGAATTACAAGGTCTAGGGCAGCAAAGTATCATCTGCTTGAGAACTAGGGCAACAGAGGTGTTACTCGACAGAGCTGTGGCATGTTAGGAGAGGAAATATGGAACACCATATTAGTGTCTGCACAGTGGCAAAATGTCTCCATTACAACGTGAAATGACAGGAAGGAAAGTCCTTGCTTTGAAGTAAGGAGGGGTCTCTACCTAGTAGAAGTGCTGGAGTACTGTCTTAAAATTCTTCATTCCTGGGAGGAATTACTGATTTTAAGATAGGAGTTTGGACCCTCAAAACAAAAAGAGCCAAGTAAAATGAAACATTCAGGCAATTTTACTGGTGGTTCGAACTCCAACCTTTTTTTTTCTCCTATCACTACATCTACCAGCACATGCAAGAGCTGCAGTCCTTTACTGCTCTGAATAATAATAGCTGCAGCAGCTGCTTGCATGTCCTTTTTTTGTTGGCAGCAGAATGGGAGTTTTCAAGAGACAGTAATGTTTCATGAGTTTTTCCCACCATTTCCCCATCCTTTTCTTTGGACTGAGGCAATAGAAACACCATATGGGTAAGCACAGCATTCCCAACAGCCTTTGAAATTTCACATATCTTTCTTTCCCTCATTCTAAGAATGCCTGGCTGTCTTGAGTAAAGGTATGCATGTACTACAGAAAATATCACAAATACACATCACTGAAAAGTTCTGTATCAACCGCAAATCAGAAGAACCTAGTGGAAGAGGAAAAAAGTTCAGTAAGTTCAGTTCTAGTGACTGAAAACTTACAATGCTGCAAAAAATTCAAAGTACTGGACTTCATTTTCAGAGGGAACCTGTTACATTGAAATGTTTGGACTGTGAGATTGCCTCACCATCACCTTTATCCTCCTTCTACCCTGTAAGATGCAACAAGTACTGGCCTACATCAAATGTTTCAAAAGAGAATTTTTAGCTACTCTTTTCCACCCAGAAGTCTGGCATGGAGAGGAGGGCAGGGAAGGGCAGAATTCAAAGATGTTTGGAAGCTGCAGGCCAGCCTGGCAGGTCCAACAGGCAGTAGAGAAAATAGGCTGTGCATATGTACCAGCTGTTCTTGTCTGCTGGTCGTCCGGACAGAAGTGGCTGGGCGAGTCTTCAGGCATCACCTGGGAGTCCATCCTTTTAGGGGCTAAGGCAAGCTCCACCTTGTCTTCCATGGGAAGCAAGCTGGAAATGTCTTCAGAGCTTTTGCCTTTTGAAACTGTACCTCAGGTTTCTTCCACACATCCACAAGAATACATGACTTCTCTCCACTCTATGTGGCTTTTCTGATCTTTTGGTTTAAGAGTCACCTCCCATGTCATCTTTAATGGTACATCAGCATGTGTGTGAATAAATTGAGTTCAGACAAATAGGAATATTCTTAGCTGGGAAATTTAGCTTATTCTTAGCTGGGATTATTCTTAGCTCAAGAAATATGTTTGAGCCAGATTTTTGGCTGCCTGCAATTTTGTCCTACTGCTTAAATGGCACAATGCCCGCTCGCAGGCTGGTCGGACCTTAGGGCATAATTGTGAACCAACAGTGGATTACATGTGCAGTTTCACTACAGTGGAAATTGTATTTCCCCTGATGTGGAAATTCTTTCTTTTTGCATGATTGAACAGTGCAACCACCAGTTTCTTTCTGAGTGACAGAGGTGAGTCATATTCCTAAGATAAATTAAAAACCAAATCAAACCAAACCAAAAAATTGAAAATAGTGGAAGAAAAAAATCATGAAGAAACTATAACTTGATGCAAATATTATAGGCTGTTTAATGAGAAATCCCTGAGCACCGATGAAATTGCTGGCAATTTATATAAGAGGAAGAGTCTAAAAGGCTTTAGTCACTAGTGAGGTGTGAAAAAGAAATGGAGGAAGGAGGACCAGTTATATACAACTTTCCTGCTTATTGCTGAGGTGGGATGTTAAGAAAATGAGCATATGATGTATTTTGTAAGACTTTCTTTACTCCTATCACAGACACCAATTATGTGACAGTAAGATTAAATGAAAATAAAACTTTCTTCTGAGCTGCTGCCTGTTCAGGATATGAAACAAAACCAACCATTTGGTCTGCTGTGGACAGAGATACAGAAATTTGGTACAATCATATCAGTGTAGACAGTGAACTGGCAGGTTTTCCTTTAAGAGATGGTATGGTGTTGTCAGTATGTCTGACACAATCTGTTTCCCTTCTTCATGCGTTCCGGTGAATGCTCCACTTAGACATTAGTGCTTTTAGTATTAGACATCAGTCTCAAATACCTTCCATAAATAGGTGCAGCAGGAATATTATTTTCATATTGCATGGTGAGCCACAGGACAGAGAGAGATGTGAGATGAAATGTCTCTGTTCTGAGCACGACTGTATCTCCCTAGAATCCAAGTGTAGTGGGTTGACCCTGACTGGATGCCAGGCACTTGCCAAAGCCACTTTCACACTTCCTGCACAGCTGGACAGGGGAGTGAAAATACAACAAAGGATTCATGAGTTGAGATAAGGTCCAGAAGAGATCCCTCACCAAATACCATCATGGGCAAATGGGCTCAAATTAGAGATATTCATTGAATTTATTACTAACAAAATCAGAGCAGGATAATGAGAAGTAAAATAAAACCTTAAAAACACACCTTCCCACCACCCCTCCCTCCTCCCCCAGTGGCACAGGGAGACAGGGAATGGGGGTTATGGTTAGTTCATCCCGTGTTGTTTCTCCTGCTGTTCAGGGAGAAATAGAATCCTTCCCCTGCTCCCCCGGTGTGGGGTCCCTCCACAGCAGACAGTTCTCCATGAATTTCTCCAACGCTGAGTCCATCCCACGGGCAACAGTCCTCCTCAAACTGCTGCAGGGTGAGTCAGTTTTCCATGGGGTGCAGTCCTTCAAGGACAGGCTGCTCCAGGGTGGGCTTCTTTCTCCGTGGACCTCCTACAGCTTCACAGCCTCCTCTCAGGCATCCACCTGCTCCAGCATGGGCTCCAGCATGGGCTCCTCCATGGGCTCCTCCATGTGTGGATCTCTGCATCCCCGTGGTACTCCATGGGCTGCAGGGTCACAGCTGCTTCACTGAGGTCTTCACCACAGGCTGCAGAGGAATCCCAGCTCCTGGAGCACCTTCTGCCCCTCCTTCTGCACTGACCTTGGTGTCTGCGGGACTGTTCCTCTCACATATTCTCACCCACTCTTCTCTGGCTGCAATTACAACTGTGCAATATTTTTTTCTTCTTCTTCTTTGTCTTCTTAGATATGTTATCACAGAGGCATTACCACCATTTATAATTGGCCCAGCCTCGGCCAGCGGCACATCTGTCTTTGGAGCTGCCAGGAACTGGCTCTGCCAGACATGGAGAAAGCCTCCAGCAGCCTCTCACAGAAATCACCCCTGTATCCCCCCTGCTACCAGAGCTTGGCCATGCAAACCCAATACACCAAGTCAGGCAAATCTTCTGAAAACAATGACAAAAACTTTAAAAATTGGATCTTTATCTCATTAAATTCTCTGCAAAGATCTATACAACATACACAGGCATGAATCTCCATGATCCCCACCTTTTCCTTCACAGTTGGCAATGACTGGAAAATCACAGATGGCTATATGAGCACCACATATCACGACGTGCATCTTGTGAATCTGGTATTCTGTGCTTCATTTTACTATTGGCTTTGTGGAGACACAGGTGACAGAGTGCACATGCAAGCATTGCTCTGCTCTTGTGCACTTAGCAGCGACACCTTAGTTTTCCGTGTTGCTGGAGTTGCCCTCAGCATGGACTGTGCAAGGAAGGAAACACTGCATGCCTTCTTTCCCTGCTGCTACAAGGCAAACTGTCCATCTCACCACAGTCAACACCAGGAATTCAAGGCCACAATTATGGTTTTCTTCTTTGTTTTTGATGTGCCTGATCAAGAACTTATTCCTGAATAGAAGTTAATTTATTCTGAAATGAACTAATATATGCTGTATATGAACTAATATAGCGGGATTCAGCTACTTCTCCCTTTCACCGCTCTTCATGAGAAAAATGAGATTTCGCTGAAAATCAGATTTTGCCATAAAACAAAAAGAGTAGTTGTGGGGGTTTTGTTTTCCTTTTTGTTAGGAAAAATCACTTTGTTTTTCCTGATATTATATGCTCTTATTTTGGAGACAGGAGAAAGGCAAAAAATTGGGGGGCTAGATCCTAAGAGCATGAGATAAAGTATGTCCTGTGGGACATGATCAACAGGAGAGTTTCTCATTTCTTTTCATTGGATGCTTAGTGGCAACACTAGCCCAGGTCATGGAAAGTCACATTCAATTATTTCCCATTAAGGGGACTTCCTCCAAGGACAGTTACGTGATGGAGATATGATGATTAATGTGAGAAAAGGCACTATTATTCTCCCTGTGGTAGCTAGTCTGTGTTGCGTATATTTAGAGTAGGGTCTGGAACAAAAGGTTTTCCATTGTTTTTCAGAAGGATGACCTCATTCAGCTGTGCATCAAAAAGTGGGCCAAGAGTTTATTTTTCCCACTCTTCAAAAGAGTGGCCTGACCTCTAAGCCAATGGCCATTTGCAGATGAGTTTCTTTGAGAAAGCTGGAATATTGTTTCCCTTTGTAACCCATGCCTCCTTATGTGCTCTACCAGTAAGGTGTGCATAACATCCCTGGCTGAGAGTGACTGCATCAGACCAGCTAGATGATTTCCTCAGGAAAGGCTCTCTCAGTCCTTTCTAGCAGAAGTATTCCAACTTGTACGAAATATTGCAAATAAGAATAACTCTTTAGCACATGGGCTATAGTACTTCCCTGAGTGTTAAAGAGGGATGCTCTAAGAGGACAGTTTAGGAGGAAGGAGAAGCACTACAATATAGATGTTTGCCTTTGTCAGTGGGCAGGTGAATTAAACAAAGGAACATGGGCAAGTCTTGTGCCAGTGTGGTGAAGCCAGTAATACCCTCTTCTTTGAAAAACCATTTCCAGCTGTAGCTATTTGGTGAATTTGATCTAAACCAAGCAGTAGATTTTCAGTGACGAACCCACCTTTCTGAGTAGACAAATTAATTGTTTTTGCAATGGGCTAACCATAATCTGTCCTTAATTAAATCTAGATTTCATATATTTATATATATATATGGACTGATCTTTAATAACCTCTCACATTCCCATCGGGTGACTGAAGGATTCCTTTCAAGATCGGATCAAACAGGAAACAACTGTTTGACAGCATGCTCCCAGCAATACTTTTCAAATTGGAAACAGTGGGGTGCTATGCCCAAATGATCATTCCTGCTGAAGGCAGGATTTACGAGATTAGGCTCAGTGCCCTGCTAATATGGCAATATTGTTTTCAAAATCTGCACTAAGACTTACTGTACTACGTGTCCCCCTCCACTATGGCAAAGGGTCGTTTGAATACCAAGTTAGCAGTGGTATCTCTGAGATTCCTGCACAAGGCTGGTTCCATCCAGTACATACAGCCATAGCCAGCCAGATTTCCATTTTCTTTACACAGTGTTTAGATTGTCTAAAATGCCTATGTAGTTCCTTCCCTTCCTAAATTTGTGTGTCATATTAATCCCAGCAAAATTAAAGGGAACCTCTTAAGAAGACAAACTTAGTTTTGGATGTGGGCTGGTAGTCGATGGAGTAACATAATAATTATTTTCTGTCTGCAGTGAAACTATATACATTTCAACAGTTGCAATTTATATTCTGTTCCAGAATATATGTAAAACAATTTCCAGTGACAGAATTTAAATTAACACATGCTTTAGACACAATGGAGGAAACATCCCTTCTCCATGCGTTGAAATCAAATGTGATTTTGTATAGACAACCGTGATATATGCTTGCAAACATCCCCTAAAATATCATTACACTGTGGAAGGATTAAAAACATTGAATCATGTGGTGACCTTTCAGCAGAACAGAGAATTTAACCCTGAAGTCAAATTTACTGTTGAGAGTTCACTGTCTCTTAATTTAGTGCACTTCTTACTATCAAGCAGAAAGCAGAATTACATTTTTGCCTTTTATTACCACCAAATTAATTATGTTAGAGGCACTGTTTGGATAAAAGTAGCATATTCTGAATCATGTTGGGTCTATTTTGAGTCTCTGCTGCCTAGTGCATCTCATTATACATCAAGCTATATAACACTCAGCATACTTGGCTTCTAAAATATGGCAGTGGTTTGCCTACAACAAAGCCGTAGCTGAGGAAGACATCCTACTGAACAGATGAAAGTAGCAGCAAAATATTATATATATGCATACTGTATTCTTACTCATACATTAACACTAACTAACACTATGCTCTTGTGGAACTCACATTGCGAAGTCAGCTTTCAGATAAAATGAGCAATGGGTCCTGTTCAAAGGAATCAGTCAGCCTTTTCCCTTTGTTCACTTTTTAATTTCTGCATGGTTGTCTAGCATACAGCTAAACAGGAACAGCAACAAACTCAAATTAAAAAATTATACGTAGGAAGGAAGGAACAAGGAAAAAAGAAAAAGGAAAAAGCAAACCTAAACAATGCCTCTTTCTGTGACAGCAACTCTCTCTTAACAGCCTCAAGTGTTTAACATATTGAAACAGTTCATCTTCCTTCAATGAACTTTAATAACTCTGCCAGGTAAGAAGCTATGCTCCATACTTCTTCATGTTGTCTTTTCCCTTCAACATATCTATACTGATCTCCTCATCTGGTCAACTTTACAGCTCCGGTGTTCGGAGACCAGTGAGCACAGTTATTACCATCATCAATAACCTGTCCCACTTTCTCCTCTTCATTTCTCAACCCTTCTCTTTCCCCTTCAAAATCTAATAATAGCTCCTTGCCATGATAGCTGATCAATACAAGAGGGCACCTGTTCACTTTAGTCAACGCACCATGCTAAAGTAACATGACAAAGGAACAAATATGATTCTGCCTGAATTGTGTCAAGTAACAAGAAAACTATCCAGGAAGTTTCCCTTCGGGGCGAATTTCATGAAACACTACAGATAACCAATTTTTAGACATAGAACTAATCTCTTTCATCTCACTTTCTCTTTTGCTTCAGGTATGATAGTTGGAAACATTAATACAGACAAACTTCAGGCGGCAGTTGCAGCACCAGAGCTGCAGCAGCCGCCTGTGAGCCAGCCTTCTGTGCCAGCACCTAAATCACCCTAATGAATGAAATGAGGAAGGTGTAGCCTTCACCCCCACGCAGAGTGGAGCTGTTAATATGCACACGGAGATCAGCTTTAGAGGGTTTATAAAACCACAAGGAGCAAAACATATGCATGTTCTCTTTGACTAGTGATTCCTTTTTTTAAAGAAATGTCAATTTATGTTTTAAAGAACCTGTCCTTACTTAGCAGTATTAATCCTTCTTTTTCTCCAAATATTGATGACTGTATTGTTATCGGCCATTCGTTGGTACTTGCAGGCAAAATTTTTTGTTGCATGTAATTCACTTCAAATGTATATTTGAAGTCTATGCTCGCATGCATACACACTAAAAAATGCAGTGTCATAGATTAAGCTCTCTGATAACTCAGTAAAAGTATTTGTTAATTAAATATTGGTGGTGGGGTAGATCAGAACTGCTGAATCACTGTCCAGGCAGGAGAATGACAGAGTCCTAAAGGAAGTAATAGATACTGAGGGAAAGAACTCATTTGAGTTATCTGATTATTGACAATGATTTGCCTGATTAAACTCTTATTACACAAGACTCAGAAGTTGATCTAAAATTTTCATATTAGACAGCATTAAATGCTAACCTAACTACTTCATTTCCAACCCCTGAAATAAATCATTCTAATTAATTAAGGTTCTGCAGCCTTCTCTGTGCAGAGGACCTATGCTTCTGACAAACAATCCAAGCTTTTTCCACATTACTGAATGAACACATCTCAAAAAAACAGTAAGAGGCACTACAAATAAATGCCATATTAAATTATCTGATTTAACTTAATTCTTCCTTTCCCGTCCCAATTTTGTAGTTTAGAAATAAAAAAAGGGGAATATTTCTTCCTGTGTGTTGACTGGACATGCAATTCTGAACCAAGAAGATCTCATATTTCTGTGCAAAAATAAACCAACACTCTAGGAATTTAAATATAACGGTGCACTTTGTAAAATGCTAGCAGTTGGCAAAGAATGGACTGAATTTTTAAATGCATGGACTGAAACAACTGAACAAAAGCTAGTTTTACGTTATTTCAAAACCTATTTCCATATAGTAACTGAAATTTTAGGACAGTTAAATTTCATTTTCCATTTTTAATTCTGATCAGTGTTTTCCTGTTACATTTACCCTACTAAAATGATAATAAAAAGATAGCTTAAGAGGCTGGCTAGTGTTTTACGAAATCATGTGGCTTTAGAGAAATGTTTTATCTCTTTCATACTAATGCCAGGAATTTTCAACAATTAAAAAAATAGACCATGAAAAAATATGTATTGTTACTAAAAATGTGTTAGATCATTTCCCCTATGATATTTTCTTGTGTGTTAAGTCCGTTAAAATTCTTTTATTTTACTAATGGTAATGCATCACTTTCTTCTTGGTTTATTATAATGTAACATTTTCAGGCTTAGATAAATTCTAAGGCAGCTCTTTTACCATGAAAGTTTAGAGATTATGTTGCTGTTCTGTGACTAAATATTTTAATGCCTAATATTTTGCTACTAATACCTGATATTTTCTGGTAATTTTTATGACTACAAACTCAAGTTGTGGCTTTAGTTGGATAAGAAATAAGAAATGTTTTCTGTTGTTATGACACTCTCATTTTATTTTGAAACAATACACATGCCCCCTTTACGCTTGTACAAATGGTGTTATTAACTTATTAAAATAACTGTTTCTTTATTTAACTAAGGTAAATACTATGCTAGCCTATCTACAGATCTCAGTACAAGCCTTTGGGGAAGTAAAGGGGAAAAAATCCTTTTTAGTAGAGTTGTTTTGACTTACTTTCTACACTTCAGCCTCCAGATTATTATATAAATTTTGCCTTGTGCTGGAGAGGCAGTATGTTTTTGCTGTGTTGATTTGGTTTTTTCTGGTGAGGTGAATGTGTGCCTTCCTGCACACGCCGGTGTTTCTGGCTGGCTGCAGTGACACCTACTGATGGAGAACCCTTGAACTGGAGTTGAGGATGGGCAGCCCAATTAGTGGATTTTCACAGTGCGTCAGGAGAGACTATAACCTACGAGGAACCCACTGCATGCCACACACGTGGTAATCTTTCCTAAAGCTTTCTTTTCCACAACTGATCGAGAACTAATATTCTCACCATGCACCAATGGCAAAGCAAGGAGCAGACCCGATGGCAAGACCTGATGAGGACATGGGCAGTTCCCTCCTTCTTTAATACTCATCTCTCTGTCTGCCTGTTTTCAATTTTTTTGTGATAGCTTCTCTCTGCCACCCTGGGTTCACTGTATAGGTTTCAAAAGGCAGCCAGTTATCTGCTCTCTCTTCCACCTCTCCCGCACTTAAGTCCAAATAATACTATCGTTAGCAAGGAGTACAGCTCTGGCTGCAACCTAAACCACAACACAATTAACAAAATAATTGCTCCAAGAGACACTGCATTCTGCTAATAGTTAAGTGGTTTTTAAAAAATAACGTTAATTTCCACTCTTGGAACATCTGTGACCCATTCACAGGGCTGCTAAACACAAGCAACGTTATTGCTGTAGAACCAAGACACCCTCCCAGTCCCCTTCACAGACCGTGTGTTTCCTCCCATCCTAAAACATACACGTGAACAACACACACATCTTTTTCTTTCTATCTTTGTGATTTTGGAAAAATGACAGAAAAGTATCTGAATTTAAGACGGTGATTCCCAAGGTGCTCTGCACTGGCACAACATGCCTGCAGTCAGTGCTTTTCTTTTCCAGGGCATCATGTGGTAGCACTGAGACTAGTTCTGAATTTTTCATATTATTTAAGTGGCAAATTTTCTCTATTTTATTTTCCATTTCTTTTGCTCTTAGAGTGCAAAGGAGAGCTGTTCATGCCTTTCTCTACACAGCAGGAGGTTTTTCACTTGCTGTTGGCTCTGGGTCAAATATTCATGCGTTATTAGTGCAAAATCTTTGCAAAGCAAAAAGCCACTCTGCTGGGAAACCAGCGCACTGAAGAGAATGTTCCTTTTGGTAGTAATTAACTGTAATACTGTGGAGGAGTTCAAACAAAGGTGTAAACAAAACAAAAAAATTTACAACACTGTCTTTTTTTTCACCTGAAATATGAGAACTGTCTGCATGTATATCTTCACTTATATAGGATATGCTGCAGTTATAAAGCTTGCAAAAAAAAGGAGGAACACTAAACATAATTTAAACAAGTAATAAGAACTTAATTTGCCCAAACTGTCAAAAAGTATTGCCTACATTGCTGCACATGACAAAGCTCATCGCTTCATCACGATTGCCTCAGAACAATATGACTTAGCTTTGAATAGCTGTCCTTAAAATCTGGCAATAGAAAACAAGTGCAAGGCACCCATTAACACAATCTCAAAAAGTTAAAAGGAAAAGGAGTTGTGCTCCAGGAACCAATTACGATGTTTGCTACTCGCTAGTGCCACCACATGGAGTGATATTTGAATATAAACCAACCATTACAGAACCTGGAAATTGTCTGTAAATAATACATTGTATACCATACTTCAGTAAGAGAGCAGAGAAAGATATATAATCTCCTCTCTACTGTGCAAAGCTCAGACTGTGCCCTCGTGAAAGTGGAGATGTCCCATTTCTGAGAGCATGAATGCACTGTAGTAAAAGCAGAACAGTCAAACTGCTTTATTCCTCCAATAAAAGACAGAACCATTTGGTAAAAGGATGCATTACACATTTTCTATTTAAATCAGTTTATAAGAAACAGATGTTAAGTTTCCTTTGGTAAGAAAAAGGAAGGGTTATAAATGAATTAAAGTGACTTCTCTGTGGATCTTCTACTCTTCTTTGTTCCTTTAAAATTTCACGTCAAAAGTAAAGCAAACTGAAATACAAGGTGCTATAATAAGCTGGCATAAGAGGGGAAAACTATATTTAACTGCCAGTGCCATAAAACATGCCAAAGCATCCTGTGCTAAAGCACAAGAATTAAACATGCGCAATGCAAATACTTATTAAAACAAAGTGACTGTCAAATACAAAATACCTGTGGCATTCCCTGTGCTGGTGAATGCAGAGGAACGAGAGACAAAATGATTGAGTAACAAACCTGCTGTGGTTTAATTTCAGTTTCCTATTCAGCTGAAGACACATTACAAGCTGGCTGCAGCACTTGTACAAAGCAGGTCTACAGGAAATATTCTGGGGACAATGCTGATCAAGACTACGGAGAGACTTAACCCTATTTAAGACAATCAACCAGTTCTAGGCTTTCTTTGTATTTCTTCTTAGCCCTTGCTCTATATAAGAGTTGTTGGCTCCCCCCCACACCCCCTCCCCCATGTCACTAGGTGTCTTTAAAAAAGCTTTAATTAAATATCAACCTCCATGGTCTCTGGACAGTGTTTCACACATGGCCATCTCGGTGCAGGAGGGCTCAGGCTCTGTGTGGGAATGCTGTCTCCCACATGGCTCCACTGAACTCATCCTTAACGATCTATCCCCGCTTACCTAACTTCAACACTATTTTTCCTGAGACTGCATTAATGAATCCAATAAATAAAGCATTGTATCACCCATGCAGTATAGACATTAATTTTAGAACAAAACATTAATCAATTTAAATTTATGTACTAATGCAGACACAATCAATTTGAACTTCTTATGACAATTAACAAAGCTTTTGCTACATCCCTAAAACACACTGACCCATCAATTATGGTTTGCATCAAACTAATGCTAATGGTACTTCCTTCTTCCTTAGGCTGTCAGCAGACTACCTGATTGGTCAACTTCAATGCAGCAGATCAATTAATATAAATTATACATGCACGGAAAGATGGGTTAATATCATAAGTTCATTTAATTAATTGTGTTTGATTAAATGAGGTACTTTCATTAGCCCTCTTAGCCATGAACCATATATACATCATAATCCTTTTACAAGCTCAGCCGTCCAGACACAGACCTGACATTGGGAGCATATTCAAATTACCAGCCGCAGCCATGCAAACCTCCCTGCATAATTAACAACTAAACGAGCTGCAGTCACTTAAGCTGAAAAGAAAACTGTTCACATCAACCTCTCTGATACTGTTTAAATTGAAGATGTCATGGGTAAAACAAAGGTGAACAGACAATGGTAATTAAAAATTAAAAAGGACAAGGGGGATTTGCTACTAATGGAAGCAAAGTGAAAAGAGGGCTAAGGGCCTGGTTGTTAAAAAAAAAAAAAAAGGAAAGAAAAGAAAAAAAAGAAAAAGGGATGCTGGTGTTAGGTGTTTCTGCTCTTGCTCTCCTAAGAGTGAGCCAGGGTGAACAGTGTACGTCAGGCTTCAGAAGGAAAATGATAGCACAGAGATCATCCTATAGCTGGGTGAGCTTGTGAGAAACACTGTGTGAACAACTGCACTCCTAATACAGTCATAGCCAAGCAATTTGGTTTTACCTCATATGGGAAATGAGCTGTTTCTATGGGAAACGTTGCATTTTCTTCCACTTAAAGGAAAATCTAAACAGCAGTCTAAGACACACCTCCTTGGCTCACCTACCTGCTTTGAAAGGAACTCTTTACAATGGACTTTCCTAATGAAAAAATACATAAATCTGAAGACAGTTTTCCTCTCTTCCTAGGTCCAATGCCTGCCTTTCCAGGCACAATTGCAATTCACAGCTGTGCTCAAGATATAGCAAATGCTGTGGCTCTACAGCAGCAAAAACATAAGTGTGAATATGTTGGAAGAACTTGTTGACTACAAGTCATCATCGTCGCTCTGTAACAAAAGGATTGGTGTGCTATCCTGATCACATTCTACAAGTTAAATACGAAAGAAAATTCAGACAAAAGACCATGGTCATCCAGAGCTTCCACCTGTGGTTCACTGTCTCTGGTAAAGACATATGTTCATTACTATTACATCACAGGCAGGAAAGCACAAGTATGATTTTTCAAGATTATATGAATATATTGCAGGTTTTTTTCAGTCATTTCAGTATAAACCATTAATTATTGGAAATCATAGTGCCAATGCAATTCAAAGAAGGCATTAAGGTCATCCTGCCATACAATAACAAAGTCGTGTTCAAACTCCTTTCAAAGTTAATTTTGGCATCTACCATTTGATACAAACCTCATTACAGAGGAATTCCTTTGAAAAGCATAGGCAGACTCTCTGTCCATGAATGGGCAAAATGGGTAGTGTGTGTCAGGGGAGGGAGATGATAGAAACACAAAAGAGAGTCCAGAGTAGCGTTGACCAGCCATGACTTCCAAAAGACATGAGTTACATTGTGTTAGCTGCCCTGGAAACTCACAGGTTTTGTTCATGTAAAAGTGATGCAAGTGGTTCCGTTCCTCATCATGGTGATGCTGCATACAGGGATGCTCCTCTACCAGATTTCTGCTGTATGTGGACCTGTTACATAAATGTCCTTTAAGCACATATTTTTATTGCAAGCTGTTGAACAAAAAAAATCTTATTACTTTAAAATAAATAGAAAGCAGTTCCTTTGAGAGTCCAACATTTTGGTAACTGCTGCAATGCAAGACCATGACTTGCTATTGCGATATATACTGAATACTTGTACTATTCTGTCCTTAGACCATGGGCCTGGATTACAGTATTAATGAAAATTATCGTAGCTTTTTAACAAAACTGAGGAGAAAGACAACTGTTACTATATACACTGAACTAAATATCAGACATATTCTTCAGCATTATTATCTATGTTATACTGCTGAGACAGAAAGGACTCAGGAAAGAGAGTGACTGCATGGAAACTGAAGGCTGTTGTGTGGAATTTTTATAAATTCTCACTTGTAGAGTTATGATAGGTTAATATTTCCAGATCCAAGGGTGCTTTACTGCTTACATCTGTCTTTAAGCCTGTATATACTTCCAATAAATATTAATAAATTCACTTTATTCATTGGCTTAAGTAGAGAAAGCAACAGTGGCATTTATCCAGGGAATTGTAACCCACAATTCCTCACACTTGCAAAAGCAAGCATAATTAGAACTTGATCTCTTACTAGTCTATTCATTGATGCATGATTCTGTTTGAATATGTCTGCAGAGAAGCAGTTGTTAACCCAAACTTTCCTAATTTTTATGTCAGTGAAGTTGCCATTCTGGGATGCGGGTGTGGAAGCAAGAAACGAACTGCAAGTGGTTTCAGGATGAGAAAAAACAAGAAATGCTTTTTGATCAGAGTGAATATCAAACAGTACAGAAAAATATCCCTGTAATCACAATATGTCAATAATTTCAATCGTAATACAAACAGATGCTTAATTCTTGTAATGACAATGAATTGTCAACGAATATGTCTTGTTATAGTTTGCCTTCTCTTTCATACACATTTGTTTTCAAAATGTAACCTTTAAGAATTCAATTCCTGTAGTTTAACTAATCTGCTTTCTCTACTAAAGCATGAATAATATGCCTAAGTATTGCTAATTCAGCATTGAAAAATAAATTACACTTTAAGCCAAACAATTAACCCACAACTTCAAAATGCTTCTATGTTTCATTGAATGTTGCAAGGAGAAATAATGAGCCTGCCCCCTCTGCTGCCCTCATCTTAAAATCTATGAAAATTTCACAGGTTCTAGTAATATTAAATCAAGTTGCTGCTGACTCAAAGCTCCATCCAATAACTCATCATAAAAGCAGCCTTACTCCAAGTTTTAAAATTATTCCACTGTGGCTCTTCCTGGGGGTATTCCCACAGAAGACAGAACACACGCGCTTGTTGGCACAACACTTGCCAAAAGCCACACGTTACATCCTTAGGGAAATAAACATGACGTGTCCAGAATTTGATGCTAATCTTGCATCTTTATTCCACTGAAATCTTTTAAGTTTTCTTTGGTAAAAAGAAGTCCAGTGTGGTTCAAACCTCCCTTCTGTAAAGCTACAGAGAAAAAAACATCAAGTGGTTCATACAGTTTTCTTGTAAATTACTCCACCTGTGATCCAAAATATCACAAAGTCTGTCCAAATTTACTGGAGGATGTCAGAAAAGTGTAGAAAACAGAACTCAATTTCTAATGTAAAGATGGGGAAAATCAAAACAGTGATAATAACAAACATAAACCCAATTGCATTTTTAGTCTTTCTCATGAGCTGAATAAGAGGGTAACTGTTTCCTTTTGCCATTGCAATTGAAATGCACTATTTGTGCTCTGGGCTTTCTCTGTAACACATGAAGGTATTGCTGATGTTTAAGCAGTGCAGAAAATTCAGAAGCATCTTCTGGTTTAGATGCTAGTTAGGTCATCAACAATTATAGAACAGCTACTCAGTCCAGAAGTTGTATTCTAACTGGAAAGAAAGTTTTTTGCTATACCTTTTTTTTTCCCCTGTCTGAGAGTGAATCATCTTTACCTTAAGCCTGTGAGAATTTTAGAGTACATTACAGTTTTCATTTAAAGCACAGTACGTTTTCTCCATTCTATTTATACTGTTTTGCTCTTAAATTAGATTTTTGACCTCTCAAAAATATTTTAATCTTTTTTTACATATACGCTGGCATTTGTAATTGAAACTATGAAGAAAATATCAGTTAATTCAAACAAAAAATTAAAATAAGGGCCCATAGAAGGATATCCAATATATTCTATAAGCCAAGAGATATCCACTTCAATGTTCATGTTTTGTCTACTCGTTTCTTAACTTTATCAACAATTATATTGTCTTATCAGAGAATATTAGATAACCTTCAATGCATACCAGACAATTACTACAATCTTATAATTTATAAAAAAAACCAGAAACAAAACTAAAGAAACAACCAACAGTTCTGAACAACCATTAACTGGCTTCCAAATTAATTATATTTGCAATATCTTTCAACAAATTAGCATGTAACACCTATTCCTTGTGTGGAAAGACCTTTTAACATCCACATTGGCATTGATCTATCCAAAGCACTGTACCTGGCTTTTGTACAAGCCTTCTGTATTTAGCAAGTTTTGCCCTAAAAAAAAATCTTCCTAAAAATCTTCTTTTTATTTCTTTAAGATTTTAAATCATCTAACTGCTATCATGAGCAACACGTCTTCAGCTAAGAAGAATTTAATGTCATGCTATTTTTAATTCTGGTGAGCTATCCTACAGACATCATTAAAATGGAAAAAGTAATTGTTTTAAATGACCTTCATATGCGTACTCTGATAGATTCCTTAGTGAAGACAGACAGAACTTTATTGATATTTAAACTAAAGGAGATACTGAGTCCATGGGTTAGATATTTAGAGTCAAGTCCCACACTACCATGAACTCGGGCAGCACAACAAGTCATAGACAGCACATCCGTTCTCAGCAACTCAAAATTCAGACCTCATAAACAATGCACAGAGAATCATTTGGACGGCAAAAGACCCTTAAGATCACCGAGTCCAACCATAAACCTAATGTTATGCCCATTAAGGTTCAACATGCCTATTTAGAAACCAGTCAAGTATTGAGAATCTTCTTACTTTAAATCAGAGGCTTTTTATATATTTTAAAAAAAAATCAGACTACTGCCATTACTTCCAAGGCTGGAAGAACAGGTGTGTTATATAGGATTCATTGGAGCATGCCTTTCTTTCAAGCTTAGTAAGTAATAGCAGAGCTCCAATTTTTGCAACAAATACATAGAAAAAAGTCTTGATTTTTAAACCATAAAGAGAACTGAAAGCTCTTTATAGTGAGGACCAGTTTCCTTCAATTGATTGTAAAAGGCCATTTTTGGTCTCCAGTTTGGCAGTGTGGGAGGAAAAGAGAAAGGGAAAAGGAGAACAACTGTCTGTCTTTAAAAACTCATGAAATTCACTGCAAGAAATAAATCTGATGGGAAGTAGAAAATCCCAAACTTTGCATTATTCTGGTTTTTGACAAATGAAATTTTCCTATTTTTAGCTAGGTTTACGTGAGTCTTGTCAAGAATCGCTGTTAACACTGACAGCTTTATTATTTCAAAATTTCTTTTGCCGTTACTGGAAACACTCTTTGCACCACACAGGCTAACGCAATTATAACACAACGATAGGGGTGAAGAGAGCAATATTTATGTTGCTGTATGCTAAGAATGAAACTTGGCACTGCAAGCACTGCACTTTTCAAGTGTGTGTATGCGTGGACTGGAAGAGGACCACATTTTCCTCTTAGAGGCAAGTTTATAAAGCATTGCATTCACAGCCAAAAAAGTTTCTGGCCATAATTGAAAGAGGCATAAAAACATATTGCCTCTTTCAGTAAAACCCGTCTTACAACTAAGTTCCTTTAAAACTGTTTAACATCAAACTTGTTCTCTGCTCACAGAAAATGCTTATTGGATTACAGAAACTAAACTTCTTATAAATGAAAGCCTTTCTTCCAGCATACAAACACATATATTTGTGTGCTTTGCATTCTTAAATATGTATTTTGGTAACATTGTTCAGGGAGAACACCCTTTATAATATTCACTAAAGAAAACCACTGCTGAAATCACAGCTACCCTTCTCCAGGGATTGAAAAGCTGATTTTATGAATTTTAAAGCCCAACTACACATGAAATACTAATTTTTTTTCTTTTAATTTAGCAGTATTCTGATATTCTCTATGCCATCTAATTTCAGGAAAGCTATCTGAGAGAACTGAATGCCTGTGATTCCACAAGTCATTTACAAGTGTTTTTGTAAGTGAAGTGTCAGTAGTGTGAAAGATATAGGCAAAGGATTTTAGTGGTTAATGGCTACTAGCACACTAGTCTTCAGATTCCACTTTATAACCACAGTCATAATTCCAAAAATTTTCATTACTAAATTCCAAATTACATGAGAAGACTTCCCCTGACTTCATGTAAACTGAAATTATGACTCTAAGCAATAACCTGTGAATATCGATTTGGCTGAAAGTAGAAATTTGGTGATTAGAAATTTGGTGATTAGAAAAACAGACTGGGAATCCACAGTACTAGAGCTAGCCCCGGTTTGCAGCCATGAGAACATCCCAGGCTTCAGGTGCTCACCAGCACAAGAAATGCCAAATTAAATTCACTAGAAGCCAAAGCAATTCAGGGATGTAGGGAGCAGAAAGAAGATCCCATGCCTTGGCCTCTGCATTAAACTACTCTGGTCTGGAACTTTTCTGACAGTAGTTGACTTCCCCTTTTTTTCCGACTTTTCTTTTGCTCCCAGGAAAATCACTGATGGTCCCACCTACCTAATTTTGAAACTGGGACAACTATCTGCTCCGACACCTCAAATCTGTGGTGTCAAATGCACACATTAATGTCTTGGAAGGACTTACGACTCCGGTGAAGGAGACCACCAAAGAAATTTCAGTGTATATATTACTTGGACAAAAATTCAACTGTAGTAATGGTAGTCAACTCCATAGGATTTTGAAGGATTGGAAGGAAATTTTCTGGCTCTTACTAAAGAAGAAAACTGAGTCTAAACTCGGTTTACTTTTTTCTGTATGTACTACAGAGAAGTGTATTCTTTACAGGTGGTAAAATACACAAAATGAGGTATGAAAAGAAATCCCTGACTCAGAGAGCTTGCCAGCTTAACATAGAGGTGTTGCTGCAATGTAGTATTATTCCTTTGCCTTCTGAAAAGAGGGTATCCCCTCTCCCAAAACAGCTGCTTTACTGCCATTACTAGATCCAATGCTAGCACCAGCACTTAGCTACTGCTAAAACTTTTAGCAGAAGACTTCTATGAAAAAAGTTCTCTGTGCTGGCAACAGAAGTGGGAAACTCTGCCTATACTTGCCCTTCCTTCAGTGGAAAAATTTTAGTCATGAACACCCAAGAAACTATTGGAAATCATCCTGTGGTGTTTGCACCTCCAACAACCAACCATCATTGACAGCAGATGATATCTCAAGTATGTAATCCTAAGACATGTTTAAAAATAATGAGGT
>VZRJ01009219.1:239770-242270 GCA_013397565.1 Ptilonorhynchus violaceus | reverse complement strand
CTCTGGTCCCAGGGAGACCAAGGACCGGTAGCAGCTCATATCCTATCCACTGCCACACAGGTATCATCCATGTGTATCCCCCCCTTCCCTTGTTTTGGATATCATGATCTCATTGATTTAATTGTTCATCAATTTTATTACCACTACATTACCATGTCTAAAAAGTAAGGAGTGCAGCTTGCATTTAAATACTAAAAAATTAACAGATTGCAGTTTTCTTTAAACTTGAAGATGAAGAATAACCTTATAAAAAAACCTGTTGTTTAAAAATATTGCATGTTTTCTGAACTGTGATTGCTAGTTTATCTCTTAGATGATTGATTTTGATCTGTACAGTTGCTTGTTCTGTTATTTTTAATAACTGATACAACTCTTTTTGTCCTTGCAAGTTACATATAAAGCACTGACTTAAATATAGGAAGACAGTTATAGGAACAGTTATTTGAAATTTGGAAACAACAGTTTGTTTGTGTTCTACATGCCAGAATTATCTTCAGGATACCATAGAACCTGCACAACAAACAGTTTAAGTCTGATGGGTGGTGCCCTGCTATGGTATTTATCCTGGACAGAATGTTAAGTGAATTGCAAGGTGTGTTGTGAGTCCTTGTGTGTAACTGTTGCTTCTGCAATTTATTGTCCTTTTACTAATTCATAGGAATCAAATCAAACCCACTTTTTCTCCAAATCATACCTTATTGGGTACCATCAACAACTGGGCTCCTGATAATGCTGAGAGTTTCTGCAACAGGTCTACCAAAGAAGTCCACAGGGAGAAATGGGATGAAAACCACAAATGCCTCTGAGTTATGGAAATACAAGGTCATTCATATAGAAATAAACCAAAACAGCAGCTTTGAGATAGCTATGTGCACATCCCGAGCAGCACAGGGCAATATGGAAATGACTTAATGTTTTTCATTCTATGAGGCAAAGTTTAGAGGCTTTAGACAAATATCCCAAGGTATTTATCTGAAGTTTATTTCAGATGCACATTGGTTACATCTGAAATCTCATAAAATATTTTTATGGAATCATTTTCCCAGATAAAATTATTAGACAAAATAGTCATATTTTGTTTTAGTACAAAATTTACTAATGATTAAGTTTTTTATATTTAATTATTAATAAATAAATTTTATATTGCTCAATTCACATTTTTGGTAAAAATTAGAAGGGCTCCAGTTGGTATTCATTTTAGCTAAATTCAAGCTCTCACTTTGAAGAGTTGGAATCAAAAATTTCTTTTCAGTATTATTTTACAGAAATTTAATATATTCAGGTTACAATTTATTTATCTTTCCTCAGTTTCAATGGGATTTTATATTTGCAAGTTATTTTTCGGTTGCATATTCATGCAAATGGATATGACAGGAAAACAAAATATAGATATCTGCATGATGGAACACCAAATCCAAATATTAAGAACATAATTACTTTGATAGAACTCAGGGAAAAAAGTGGTAGATTTTCCCGATGTTTTTCACCATGGCTTTTCTTGCACTTGACTTATACCAACTATTCCCTTGAATAGTTGGTATAAGCTTGTGAGACAGCACGATTAACTCACTAGCACACAAGCCTGCTTCAGGTTGCAGCAGGGCAATCCCTGTGTTCTGAAGCCACCAATAACAGTGGAAAGCGCATTGTCCAAGGCCATGTCTGCACTGCTTATGGCACAAGCTGCAGAAACCTCTACATGCCAGTTTGGAGAGGGCTTGTTTGCTAACAGAGCGCAGTGAAGTGCCGTGCATCCCGCACGTGCTCTGCCGTAGGTGTGGACCTGGTGTTTCAGCAAGGCCGATGCCACCTTTTGCTGTGCCATCTAGGCAGGGCTCTGGGCTTCCTGGTGTGAGCTCACACAGCTCAGCCCAGCCAACCCTCGCCTTTTGCTTCTCGTGACACAGACGTGCCCTGTGTGGCTTTAACATGTAAGAAAATCATTCCAGCCATTCTCCCTCTTCCAACACTGACTCAGCTGCTTTCCACAGCAAGTCACTTTTCCTCTCTCTGAAGTTTTAAGGATGAACTACAAAGAAGGATGGAGTATCCCTTGGGATTTGTGCAATATTTGAAATGTTACAGTCATTTCCAAGAATAATTTTCCTTAATCCTTTTCTTCTGCTAATATCATAAGAATATCTTAGTTTAAACTGCAATTTTGTTAAATTAGATCATATGTCTGTTGACATGGCATATTAATTATTAGCACAGCTTAGAATCAAAATGTTGCATCTCACAGAAAATGAAAACAAACAACAAAGATTACCCCTATCAGTTTTCAATAAAAACTACATTTTGCTTCAAAAACTTTGCTGAATGCATCCTTTCCAGAGCACAAACTTTGTCTTGAGTATCTTGAGATCTGTATTGTAAGTAAGACAAAATTATCAGATGGCAGACTTGGAACATAACAAGTTGCTCTTTTAAAATCCTGCATTATCAACCATGGAACTTGCTGGCAGAGGATACTATCAACCAACAAAAAGTTTATTTTGTT
>VZRJ01009219.1:182270-234770 GCA_013397565.1 Ptilonorhynchus violaceus | reverse complement strand
TGGTTATTGCACCAGTGGGAAAATCACTTCACAGTTGCTTTCCATATGAAGTTATTGCTCACCAATGGCTGAAGCAGAGGTTTATCAGTCCAATGGAGCTGCTTGCTTTAACTATCAGGCTCTTTAATAAGAGAAAGGAAGGTGCAGGATCATCCAGAGATGCATTTAACTTTGAAAATTGTCCGGGTAGAATATTTAGTGAATTCAACATAACCCAAAAATAACTGAAGGAAGGAACAAGAAACAACCTTGGTCTTATTTTTCTCTTCACCATCATAACTCAAATAATCTGTACCTAAGCAGTCTGTGTGGAGAGGTAGGTAGCAATAAACCTAAGATATGAATTCACACAGCATAATCATCACAGACCCAGCTTAGTCTCTGTACTTCTTTACTTCTGCTCTCCTAACCAGTTCTGTGGGTTACAATCAAACTTTCCTTTGAACTGATGCAGGGAACACATATAACTGGATAAGAGAGCTTTCGTCATTTTACATGCTTAAGACTTGCTTTTTTCCAAACGAACAAAACTTACACAGAATATTAAACATTTTCAACATTTAGTCAGTGAACACTCAGTATCTTCCATTCCATTCCATTCCATTCTAACAGGCAAGCTACAGTTTCTAAACAAATTTTATTAAAAAATGAAATTTAACCACTCCATTTTGTATTCCACATCTCTGAGTATACAATTCCAAACAGGGTTAGTTTCCATGTAACTTATATTTTCATATGCAGTTCAATAAATTTAATTGAAAATGCCAAGTGATAACGCCACAGATTTCTTGGTTCCACTATATGGGGAAGAGAAAAGCAAATTTTATAAGCATAATTAAGCTTTTGACTACTATACCTCTAATTGCAGCTACTGGAATGTCATTTTCCACCCAACAACAAGAAATGTTGCATGACAACAACAAAATATTAATTTAAATTTAATAGAGGGAAAATAATCATGTGATAATGTTTCCTCCAACTGCTTACAAATGCCTGCTTTTGAACACAGCTTTCAGTGAACAGTCACGTATCAAGGCACTTCTGGTATTAATTAAACTGAAAGGTCCAAATAACAAAATCACAAGCTTACTTCTTATGTGTGCACTCTTTATCAGAATATTTGTTCTTGGCAAACTATTTCAAAATAACCCTGCTCTTTATTACTCCATCACTCTCAGACAAAATTGCACTGTTCTGGTTATGAACAGCTATGAACATATTGATATGCGAAGAACAGGTTCTCATAGCATTTTGTGCCAATAAACAAGGAGAAAATAATTCTGCAATTTCTTAAAAACAAGAAAGATTTTATTCAGAGTGCTTAAGAAAGCTAATGGTTATTGATGTACACGAAAGTCACCTCAGAACCTCTAAATATAAAAATAATCAGGTGCTTTACCCTACGTTTAGTAATGAAAAAGCTGCCAATAACTCCTTCGTTTGCTGGCTGATTTAGTAAAACTTCTATGAAGACAGTAAATTTCATGTTTTAATATACATGACAGTCACATTCTAGATGTTAAGATGCAACAAATAGAAATCAATATCCTCCAACCTGAGCATGAATTTTGTCAGCTTCCAATTATTATCTTGCTTGTGAGAAAGATCAAAGAATAATTGAGGTTCCTGGTCTTGATGTCACAGAATGGATAGATGATTTTAGTTGAGAAGAGACATAATCCTACATATAACATGCTTAACCTGGTTACATTTGTTAAACAGTCTGTAGGTGGTTGCTGAAGTCACATGCACTTTGCGGACCATGTATTTCACAGGAAGAAAAGCAAAGTACATTAAACTTATATTACTTACATGGTCATTTTTCCTTTAGCACTCAGGTGAGAGAAAGTTTGATTTTACAGATATAGTATATTTTAGTCCACTTATTATGTAACAATATCTCCTTCAGATTATTTTGTATGGGAAAAGATGATTTAAAAGAAAACTCAGTAAAGAGCTAATGCAAGCATTTACATTTGCAGACACAAAACTAACTTGATTAGTAAACTAGGCAGTAAGGAACCAGATTTCTTCCAGGAAATTAAAGCTGAGCTTTTTCTTTCTTGAGGAAAGGATAAGGAAAATAAACAACCTGGAAAGAATCAGTCACCATTTTTTAAAGTAAGGATACTGTGGGTGCCAAGACAGAAATTCAGTTGGATAGAAGGTAATGCTGGTAGACATCCTCAGCACAGATCACATCCCTTCATTTATTAGCTGGAAGCACTTGCATAAAAATGTCAGTAAAGATAGGTCTGTATCCAAATACAGAGTCTGGAACCTCAGCATCCCAGGGACTCCCAGTTTCAGACAATCTGTACCGTGGAGTCTGCTGTGCTGGCATAGCCTTGTCTCCACATAATGGAGTTGCAGGACTATGAAAGGTAAAGAGTTTTCTGTTTATCACTCAGATGCTCTGGTTTTGACATCATGTGGTAATTTTAAAGCACTTAAAACATGAAAGTAGATTACCAGGACAGGACAGTTTTGAAGAATTGACACAATCTCACTTAGCTGAAAGAGACAGAGAAGTCCCAGTCTGTCACTCCCCAGAGTGATTCTTCACCCCTTTGCCATTAACAAATAAACTCCACCCCATCTCCTCTATGACAGTCTCCTCCCAAAGTGACTCTAAACATGCAAACCCCACCGAGATGCTGAACTACAGACTAACTGCTTTCTAATAAAGCCATTTAAGTACTTTAATATATAAACTACTTATATAAAGCATTTTAATATACTTTTAAAAAATTCAGGGGAGTAAAATTTGGAGATGGAGGGGATTCTCTCTGTGAGGGCTCTGATCAAGCAATATCAATGCTAATGTAACCAGGACATTTTCAGAAACTCATTATCTTAATGTATTCGTTTTTGGGAAAGCACATCAACACACAAAGTAGGTATTTTGAGGCAGGATATAGCAAGTAGAACCTCAGAAATTGCTTATTTTAATTGGCTCGTGTTTGTACCACAAAGTCTGTGATAGATCACAAGGCCAAAGTGAGACTTAAAGGAAATCTGACTACATTCACTCAATGTTTTGCTTCTGGTACCAGAGGAAAACTTTTCTTTGAAATCTATGCCATACAAAAATGTAGTCTAGACTGCTCCAAAGATTATTCTTGAATTTTCCACACCAAATCTCAAGCTGAATGAATGAATAATATTTTTTATTTATTTAACTTTATAAGGTTGACTTTTCATGATTTCCTGAGATGAGATATGCTCTGCCAATTTCCTTTGGACTCTTCTTGCTCGGGTTCCTTGTTGTTGTTCAGGAGTGGTTTTGAGGGTTTTTTTTGGCTGGGTTTTTTTGTTGCTTTTTTTTTGGTAAGAGATTGTAACAATATAAAAAGGACAAAATTTCAAAGACTTCTTTGAAATTGAATTTGCCTTTGTCAATACCCCCTACTGTCTTCCACAGGTACTTTTTTCATCACCTCTAATTTCAGAAAAACTCTGAGAAGAACAAAGCTAAGCCTACCCACCAACCTCTTATTTTCTAATATCTATTACAGAGGCATGATGAACAGCAATTTCTTAGCAGTGTATACAGAAGAGCAGAAATGTCTAACATGGGTTCAGTTATGCTGGGAAGTACATAGGTTCAGTTATGCCATTTTCCTGTTGCATTTTATTCCATTTGGGAGATATATACAGCACAAAAGCAGTATTCACCAATATAAATGAACATACCTTACAAGCACTTTGCTGGTATAGTATCCCTTCTTGGACCATTATTTTCATGCTTTATATGAGATGGAAAAGCTTTCAAAACCAGATAATAACACAAGTACCACCTAGAGTAAAGGATAGTTTATTGGGCGGGGGGGAATGCATGTGTTAATATCATAGTTCTTTTCCCTTCTTGTAGCTATGAAGAGATTCAAGCACATTTCCTGGAAAGACAAAAGAGACAGTGTATAAAAGAACCAAAACACTATTTGAAAATTTCATGCAAGGAGGAAGATATTCCAAATCAGAAAAAAAAACCAACAACAATATAGAGGAAAACAGGGGAGGATTCTATAGTTACAGATGTTCAAATGGGTATTTGGGATTGGCACAAACTCAATTCTAAAACGAATAAAGGTAGTGGAGATGAATTCCCTGAATGAAAACAAACAAAGGAAGCTTTTTCCTAAACACTTGCAAGGTGTGCATATATGAAGTGCCACTCGTTGTGTTCAAAAATTAGATTATTCTTAAAAAAATAATTAAAAAGAAGAGCATTTGATTCCAAAGAGAACTTCTTTAACAGATGGATAGGGGAATGGCAGAATAATACAATCCCGTCTGCTGTCTGAGTCCCCGCTGAGAGCTACTTTCAAGCTGATAATACAATTCTATTTGTGGCTAAAATCGTGCTGTACTGGCAGTTTAGCTCCTCAGGTTTTTTTTGCGGGGGGAGGGAGATTGTTTTGTTTTGCTTTAACCTTATTATTATGAAGTATTTCCACGATACCAGCTAAAGAATGTTGAATATATTGCTTCTTATTTCAAAGTCACTTGTGCTAAAATCTGAATTTGAAAGCATATTCTGAAACCCAGTGCAGGAAAGGATCTGAGCAAAAGTTTAAGTCTGTTTATTTCCAAGACAAGCATGATGGGTAAAATGACAGATTAACATTGACTTCAATAGGGTACCTATGCATTCTTTAAATAGAATATAGGTTTTGATGTTATCTAAAAAGGACCGAATAATTGTGTTGTAGTGTTCACACCTGCTTCTTTTTTAAATGCACGTAGCAGGTATGTCTGTTAATTTAAGAAAAAAAAAAGGCAAACAGAATTAAAACCAAAATTCAATCACCAACAGATTGATATAAAACAACAGAGTTGTTGATTTGTGGCTGGTAGAAGAGGAGGTTGTATGTTCTACTGGACACGGATGTGATGTAAATTATTTAGTTAAAAGTTGTCCAAATATAATTTAAACTAATGTTATACTCCTGTAAATATGATAATTCAAAGACAGGGGGAAAAAACCTTTATTCACTTTTCATGTTGATGTTAAAATAGAAACAAGGTAGACCAAGACACCTTGAACCGAGTTGTGCCGAGGTACAAAGGCATTTAGTGCTCATTTCCTATATATGGATTCAGTCTGGCTCCGTGACTACTGCAAGATCAGCATCAATAGTAATTCTAGTTGCAAACTTACACTCATTGGCAAAAGTTGTTGCTTTTTTTTTTCATGGACAAGACTTGTAAATGTCAGATGAATTCTAGAGATAGAAACAACACCACATAAAAAGTGAATGAGGTCTTTACCAGCTCATCAACAGCACTGTCTTTTTGCATGAACGGGTTGACTTACACGGACACAAAAACATGAAGGTGATTTCCAGTTGATTGCCCACAACTTTTTTACCATAGTAGAAAAAAGTCATGTTATATGATAACAGTGTTGATTGCACAGAAGTAATCCATTAGCAGGCATGTAGAATGAACGCCTAGAAATATAGCCAGGTAGAGCTAGTCAGTAACACTGACTGTTAGTTTGTCACCAGGTTGGCTGTACTGGTTTGAATGTGAACCAGCAGGGGAAATTAACTCCAGACAAAATACCTTGAGAGATTTTAGGTCAAAGTTACAATTTTAATAAAAAGGTTAAAATAAATGCAGGAATACAGAAACACCAGCCTAAAC
This sequence comes from Ptilonorhynchus violaceus, assembly GCA_013397565.1. Classification (NCBI taxonomy): domain Eukaryota; kingdom Metazoa; phylum Chordata; class Aves; order Passeriformes; family Ptilonorhynchidae; genus Ptilonorhynchus; species Ptilonorhynchus violaceus. The sequence goes on along the minus strand of VZRJ01009219.1, from coordinate 229,118 downwards.
AAACCAACAGAGTCACAGTACAACCTGGCACCCCGTTGACCAGGGTGGTAGCTGTGTAGTCCACACATGGCACTGGTCCTGTAGAAAGGCCTGGCCCGCTGAGTATCCAGTGATCTGGGTGTTCAGTCATGGTGGTCCAGTCCTGGTAGTCCTATCCTAGTAGTCCAGTCCAGTACACCAGTGGAGTGGAGTGGAGTGGAGTGGAGTGGAGTGGAGTGGAGTGGAGTGGAGTAGTCCTGGTAGACAAGTCGAGTTCAGAGGAGTGGAGTGGAGTGATTTCTCCCATCTCAAAGCCTCCTGTTATGTCATGTTTCTTGGCTGGTACCTCCCCCAGGGGCAGCGACTTCCACAATGGAAAATGATTTTTCCTGATGTTCTATTGGCTGCTTCGGCAGTGAGCTCACATGAGGCCTCCCCAGGGAGCAAACTGTTTCTGACATTCTATTGGTTGGTGTTTTGTCTGGTTCTGTGATGGGCCACTAACCGAGATAATCCACTCAGGGTGGTTCTATTCATCCATGCTTATCAAGTTCGGTAATGGGCCATTAATCAAGATGATCTACTCAGGACGGGTGGTGTAATGGGCCATTAGCTGAGATGATCTTACTCAGGAGGGGTGGTGCTTGCTATCGGCAGGAATGTTTATCTCGGTTGAGATAAGGAGTACCACCCTACCTCACATGAGCATAGCCTCGGGGACCAGGTGTGTAACTGTGAACGATCCAGTTTATCGAGGAAATATGTGGGTGGTGATAGAATACATCCTTTTATGGTTAACCCAGGACATTAGCCTATATCACTTTTGCTCTTTTCAGTGAATCTCTTTGCCCAAATGTTTATGTATTAATGCAGATTAAACCTGTAATAATAATAAAGAATACTGAAAATAACTTGAAACCGCATGTGAAATCTTATCACTGACCAGCATGCTAAGAAGTCTTCTTTTGTAGCTGTGTGGAAATTTTATTCCTGGTAAGGGACCTGACAGAACCGGTTGGCAGCTCAGCCTCTGAAAAAATCGGCATGTTTTGGCCTACCTTTAATAGTCAGGAACTCATTAAAACTAGTGAGGAAGAATAGCAAAATGCTCGTACATGACTTTCAGACCGAATGTTCTTCTCTCCTCCCTGCTGCAAGGAATTTAGGAGCCTGGAATTTCACCACAGAGATTTTGCCTGTCTTTTGCATGGGGTCCCACATTTTTGTATTATTTGATGTTCTCTTGTCACCATAAATCTATCTTTTTGGATATCTATATCTGGAACTGTTTTCATCAACCTCTTTCTTCAAGGAATATAGAATTTATTACCAAATCATAAATTTTTAAAGTCGGAAGGTTTTAATAATCTTGCACAACTTGGCCTCCTGTGACTGGGCATCCCACAGAATTTTGCCCAGTTATTCTCCTATTTTGCCCAGCTAAATGAGATAGTTTAAGAGAGCTAATCTTAATTTAAATCCCAAGTGACAGGAAATGGTTGCAATACTTAATTAACCTTAAAAGTTTGTATCTTATTTCTACTTAGAACTTGGGTGACTTCCCCTTCAAAGCCTTTCATCTTATTAGGTCTCTGCCTGCCTGACATGAAATAGCTTATTGGGATCAGTGTGCAACAATCAACATTCTCACCTTTTCAAACCTCAAGGCCTGTACTAGAGCAAAGACTTTATATTCCACTTGGCTCACTTAGAACAATAAGAGCAATCTGCAATATCTCTTCCAAATAGTTCCCAGAACATCTTCAATGCACAGGAATATCTGTTGATTTGTCTGCTTTTTTTTTTTTACTCCTGCTCCTTCAGAATTAAGAATATTTTGGATTATTAAAAGCTTGCTGTAGCTTCTCTCCAGAGCATAATCCTTTCCATCCACACTCCTTTTTTTTCCCCTTCAAAGTCAATAAAGATGAAGAAAAAATAGTGAAAAAGAGAATTAAAAGGGGAGAAGAGGGTGAGGCAGAGGTTCAGCATTTACAGCTATTTTTTAATACTCAATTTGTTTAAAATAGCCCTGAAATAATGTAGTGGGTTAACCTTGGCTAACTGCCAGGTGCCCACCAAACTGCTCTCTCATTCCCTTTTAGCAAGACGGGGGGAGAGAGTAAGATGAAAAATCTCGTGGGTTGAGATAAGAACAGGGAGATTGCTCACCAGTTACTGTCACAAGCAAATGACACACAGCTTGGGAAGATTAATTTAATTTATCGCCAATTAAAAATAGAGGAGGATAGTCAGAAAACTAAACAAAACAAAAAACACTTTCCCCACCCTCTTCCCTTCTTCCCAGTCTCATCTTCACTCCTGCCTCTTCCATTTTCTTCCCCCACCCTGGGTGGACCAGATGGGAATGGAGTGTTGCACTCATTTCACAACATTTTCTGCTGCTCCTTACTCCTTTGTCCCTGCTCCAGCATGGGGTCCTTCCCATGGGATGCAGCCCTTCACGAGCTACTCTAACATGGATACTTCCCACAGGCTGCAGTTCCTGCATTTTATACTCTTTCTTAAATATGTTATAACAGAGGCACCACCAGCATCACTGATTTGGCTCAGATTTGGCCGATGGTGCGTCCACTTTGAAGCCGGCTGGAGCTGTCTCTGTCCAACATGGGGACAGCCCCCAATCTCTTCTCCAGGTATCACCCCTGCAGGCCTCCACCCTACCAAGACCACCAGTATAAACACAGTTCAATTAACAATGCATTACAGATTCAAAAAAAGGTTTTGATCTGTTTTTTTAATATTTACACTAGTACTACAAAACAGGGATTCTTGTACAAAGAGTCATTGAGAGAGCAGGACTTTAAAAAGTAGCTACCCATTCATACTTACATTATTTTAGTTATTAGATTGATTTTGAGTACGTGAGCTATTAAAATAACTAAGGTTTACATAACACTGAACCATCCAGAAGCACTTATTTATGCTCCAGTTATGCAGCAGGAATTAATTAGGGTTGAAAACTTTGCAAAAGTTGATGGACTCCTCTATGAATGGTTATATATACTGTGCTAAACTGTACTGTGTTAACTATACTTGCTAAAGCAACAAAAAGCAATTGCCATTGTTCAGAGCTTTGCCAGGGAATCCTCAGCCTTTTACAGTTAATATTTCACTTTCACAACAGAGGTAGACCTTTGCATCCTCTGCTGGGTTTTGTGATAACGTAACTACACTTAGATGTGCCATTCCTAAAGGATAATAAGCTCACAAGAATTGCACAGATATTTATGGTTTGCAGAGAATGCAGAATGAATCTGTGTTATATTTTAGGAATGTTATACTTTGACAGTAAAATTAGAGAGATTGCTCTCAAACCTTAACGATTATCCTTTTTTAAATACATAAATATGGGATAATTCTGATAGAGTTTGTAAAAAGACATAACTGTACTAGTCTCTAAGGTGACACCATCAGCTTACAATTAAACAAGAACATATTTCTTCTCTTGTGCTGCTTTTTGAAAGGCTAACTTGAAAAGTTAAATTTGTCCCTAAGTGGGTCAAGGTACTCATCCTTATACTGAGAGTTTCCTGTTCCATTCCCACTTGTGCCTTCTTGAGACAGGCTCACAAAGAATGAAGATAAAAGTTGCTATAGGCATATGCTCAACTCAGCTGTGGAAATGACTAAGGTGAAATAATGAGAAACATGGAGCATTCTTTCAACATGCCTTTCAATCTGAAGCTTCTCATGAATTTCAAATTATTTATTTCTGTGTTTTGCATTAAGAGCAATTCAGCTGGAGGGGGACTTTCATAACTTTGGAGGCTTTTTGGTTTTCTGGTTTGAATTGTTTTGGTTTGATGTCCCCATTTGCTCAGGAGGAAGAGCAAAGAAGTCATATCAAAATGAGTGATTTCAAATAGGCCAAAAAGTGTAAATAGGAAATCTTTAAAACAAAACCCAAAGTCTGATTTGAAAAGATGAAACTCTGAGAAATTTCCAGTTCCAATGAATTTCAGTTACATGTCTTAAATTTTTATACCATAGTTGTTCAGAATCTTTAAGCTTGTACAGCCTTTTAGTACTTGAATAAAAACAGTGAAGTGGCAGTGCAGGTGGATTGTCCTGTTGGTCCTTTATTGTCAGCGTAACCAACTGAAATTCACACTTTTCTATAGCACAATATTCTAGTAATCATGTAGGTACCCAAAACATGGGGTAAGAATCTGAATTATGTTTAGGAAAATAAAAAAAAAAATATACAAGGAAAAAAATTATGTAAGGACTAAAAGAATAGTTTGCTAAATAATTGCCCTATGTAAAAGATCTCTCAAAGAGAAATTGTTAGAATGAAGTAATTTTAACCTGTAAGATCATATTTTCTGTTTACTTCTACTCACATAATTCTCTTTGGTTATTATTTGAAGTGTGACATTGGAAAGTATTAGCATATGCTAAAAAGAAGTTTACTGCTATAAGGTTATCTTATACCTCTTTAACAACATGCATTATTTCTTAAACAAATAAGATAAATAAAAATGTAACTGCAATTTAGAGATGAATTATTAATGAAATTGTTTTTTAATTGCTGACGAATTCTAAAGAAAATATTTTAATTAAAAGAAGAGATAAATATTTCATTTAGCATGCAGATTCACTTACATGTTTAGTAAATGAAAATAAATGAACAAATGATTTCTATCTTCATTAGACTTTGAAAAAAAAAATTGTTGCAATGAAGAGTAAACTTATAACAAACTTATAACAACTTCCTGAATGAGCTTGGAGGGAGGGATACCACACAGAAAGGACTAGAAAAGGGGAAAGCATTTCAATTTTTTTTGCATTTTTGAAACAAATCTATTTGATTCCAACATAGAAAAACATAATTGTCAAAACTTTCAAAAAAGAGGCTTTTTAATTTTTTTTGTTCAACTCTACTAAAAATTCCAAATACCCCAAAGTAAAGATTTCTCCTCTTCTCTTCTCCCCACCTCATCCCCCCATCCCTTCCACCCAGTAAAATAATATATTGACATTCCATTTTGTTTCACCAATTAAAACATTTTTCGCCGTTTTTTCTTTTTGTCCTGATTTTTCTTCCCCTTTAGGAGGCAAAGAATGACATCTTAGTCCCCAGTGAAGCCAAAAGAAAAATTTCCATTGCCTTCAATAAGAATGGAATATAATCCAGAATGCTCATATTCCTGAGACCTTTGTACTATATGCACAATAAATTACAGCTGGTGTCCACCTGTCATTTTGAATTTTCCTGCTTGTCTTTTTCTTTCAGTTCAGAAATTTTTTTTAACCATGTGATTTTTGAGCAATGGGTTTCAGATATTATGAGAGGGGTGAGACACAGGGATTTTGTATCACTCTATGATGGCCCCTGCCAAGAGATAATGGATTGACATTGACAAATCCCTAAGAGCTAGACCTGACAGTTAACGGATGCTGTGAGATCAGTCTCAGAGAACAGTCTAAGGTTAAGGGGGCAAAAGCAGTGTGAATACTCCATACTTGTCTGATTTTGAGTCTTCCAAACTAAATGTGTTGAAAGTGAGAGGAAGCAAGCCAGCAGTGGCAGAGGGAAAGCAGGGCGAGAAGAGACCATACAGTGAAATCTTTACATCGAACCCAACACATCAGTCATTGCAGAATTCTTCACGGACTACAGGTAGTGATGATTTATAGGTGGTAAGCTTCAATTTGGGAGGCCATAAGCACATTCTTTGATCTAGACTTCTACAGATTTGTTTCCTATGTACTCAGTAAGTAATAAGTGATTTGCTATTGATTTGTCCACAGGCAGAAGAAAAGTGGATTGGTGCTGTAACCCCAACGCGAATGGGAACTTCAGGGACGTTGCTACAGAGGGGAAATGCACACAGACAGAAAAATGTACAGATACTTTTAACATGCCAAGTCTCTAGATCCCAAAAATGCCCCAGCTAAAGCTTTAATATTATCAAACCCTGTACAACTGCTTTTACTTTAAATCATAGAGTTTGATCACAGCTAACAACGGAAATACATGATAAAAGAAAATCCCTTAACAGTCATGACCTGAAATCCCATGCACAGACTCCCAACATACAATAAGCATTATCTTAAAGAGCTTAAAATGTTGCCAAGAATAAGAACATAAGGTAAAAGTCCAATCTATAAGAAATGCTTTGCCAGTTACGTAAAAGCTTAATTGTTTAATTCCATCATTACTGCGAAAGAGTATGAAGATGTTCCCTGTGTTTTGCATCATAAAGTTGGATGACCCATTTCTCACTAAGGACAATTTTCATTCTAGAAAATTTTGCCTTGATTTTTGTTTCAGATTTGTAATGTGATGGACCTACATTCAGAATAATATGGGAAAAATATCTGATGCAAAAAAATTCTTTACTGCTTCAAGAATGTCTTTCAGCATTCAATTTTAATTACTCAGATGACAAGCCTATATGAGTTGTATCTACCACACTATGTCCTGACCACACCTACTTATATAATTTAATTATAAAATATATCAATTCATTGGTTGAGTAAATCTCAGGAGTTTGCTCATTGTTTTCTCTGAGCATTTTAAGGAACAAAATTTTCATAACAGACATTTCTCATGGACAGAAGTAAAGAAATAACAGTCATAAAAACTGATAATGCATTACAATACCTTACAACTATTCTTAATATTAATTGATTACATTTAATAAGGGAAGAATACAACTGGCAAAGGGAATAGCTTGGACCTGACATAACCGGTAGTAAAACTCAAGTTACCTTCCAATAGGGATAAGATTTATCCCAATATTAAAGCACATAAGAATTCCTACCTTTGAGTCATAAAACAGAGGAATAAGTTTAAATAATTTTTTATTATTATTACTTTGGCAGTTTTTTTAGACTTACTTGGTTTCCTGTATCTTCAGGTTACTTTACAAAACCAAAGTCAGCTAAACTCTACTTTAGGCTCAATTTACTAAAAATTTCCCTGCTCAAGGTCAACTTACCTAACAGCAAACAATTGGACTTTAATGAGCCAGTTCCTTCACCAATCAAACTTTGATATAATGGTTCGAAACAACAGCAGCAGTATGCCATGACTGACAAAATTTTTTATACTCAAATACTCAGCCTACTCTATTTTGACTAACAGTAGCTTTAGTCAGCTAAGAAACATGAAAAGATGAGTCTGAGAGCTTAGAAGTTTGCCTCCATGTTGCATCTCACTTAATAATAAGTTATTTTCTCCTCCAGGAAAATGGAGAAAATTACAATAAAATTGTAGTAAAGAACTTTATTTTTCCTGATGACTACAAAACCACGTGCAAGTTAAGCTCAGCCACTGACGCAACTCTCATGTTTTATGCAATGAAGGAGTCAATCTGCTTCAGGGGTCAAAAGTACTATAAGCATGAGACAGGATTTTTGTTTCTGATCTGCAATCACCCATTTAAGTGATTAAGTACTACAACACTGGTGTATGGGTGTGTGTGTGGGGGGGTGTGTGTGTGTGTGCCTGCACTATCAATTTAATTTCAGAGTTATTTCCATATAGAGGGGGGATGAGTGTGGAATCTTTCTGGGTTTTTTTTCTCCTAAGGGCAGCATAACTGAGTTGGTCATAGTGATATGAAGTATCTCATATGTAATATGTGCATAACATGACATTAAGAACTAGTAGACAAATTCTCAGGGTGAATAAAGTAGGGCTTTTACATCCCCTTTTTGAAGCTATATAATTTTATATTAGGTGGGATTGGAACCATAATTTATAAAGAATATACAGAAAGCCAAGGTGCGTGGTACATCAAAGGGTCATTTAAAAACACATACTTCCCTGTTGGCTAAATCAGGTTATTTTATTTTGCTAAATCTGAAATCTTAGGTCACAAGAAATGAAGAAATTTTGAAGAAAAAATTGTAAAAATTTGAGACAAATTGAGACATGCATTTCATGAGTACATGGGGGAAAATTGTGAAAAACAGTTGTAACATCTTAACTCTTAAAATCATTTTCAAGGCCAAACTGAGCATTAAGAGGAGACATTACAAAAGGTCCTAAAAAGGCATCACTAAGGAGCAGACCTAGATAAAAGACAGTTAATTATGCTCACAGATATTTATTACCTCAAAGTGTCTAAATAAAATGTAGCTTTTAAACTATTATCCAAGCAAAACCAACGATTTTAACTGGTTCTTTTTACTCTGTATTGATATTCTGTACAGAAAAACACACATAAGCACAATTTCTTAAAACACACCCAATACCAACAAGCATAATTTTTAAATGTAAGGAATGTCCCGAAAACGAATAATAAATACTCTTTCTTCACCAGTTTGACTTTCTGAAGAACACCTTGAAACCTGTGTTTCCCAGGAAGCATACTGAATATGAACAAAGACCATGCTCCTAGTATTTAAGTGTGGATAAGTGGTGGCGGATATATAAGAAACACACAGTTAAAATGAAAATGCATGGAAAGTAACTTTCTGAAGAGTACTTCTCTAATTTTGGAATCTTACTTACGGTGTGAATTTACATATGGAACATGGGAGAAAATTAAAAATGCAGACCATTATTTAGCAAAACAAGAATGGACATTCACAAAACAATTGAAAAATGCATGCTTACATTTAGCATTTTACTTAAAAGAAAATCTATATGAATTTATATTGTTTGTTCTTTGCTTTTCTCTGATAGTTAGAAAACAGCTGTTCTATTGCTTTGGACTTTGACTGGCTAGATTGCAAGGCTCGATAATCTGTCTCGGCTCAGGGTTAAGTGATGGAATTCATTTAAATGCCCCAGAAGTAATCATCCACAAAGAGTACATTATTTCTTTTTTATGAATTTTCAAACCTAATACTGATGGGTGGCATGCAATTAAACCTGATCAATATGTAATTTAGGTGGGCTGACATGTTTTCAAATTCTCAGAATATAGATTCTTTCAATATTGCAAGAGCTTAGTGAAATACTCAGCCCTTATGAAACAGCCAAAGCAGTTTAGTACAGTAAAACAACAAAAATATACCTGTTCCAAATACAAATGGGCAAGAAATTAGAGTTACAGACACTAACTTTTCAAAGAAATAAGTAATAAAAGGAGACCTTTCTTAATAGGTTCAAAACAACTATTTTGATAGAAATTAACATGCATATGTAAAGGTTTATGTACCGCACTGTATAAAGCTGGGGGATTAATTTTTTTAACTGAGTGTTTAAACACAGCTCTGAGAGAACTGAGTTATGATAACAGTCAGTTATGTATCACAAATATTGTTTCTGAAAGACTATATTAGCAAAATATTAAATAAAGGGTTGTTTGTTTTTTTAAAATGTGGTTTATCATAATGATCCTTTGTGTTAAGCTAATAAACAAGGCAAAGTACATTGCCTTGTGACCCTAAAGGTCATCAGTGACAGTCTCTAGCACTACTAATTACCTTGCTGTCATGTACGCGATAAGAATTACACTTGAGTTCTTATAATTTTATATGGACCAATTTTAAAATTTATGTTTGAAGTTCAAACCTGCTTCCTCTCCTTTTTGCACAAACAGCACCCATGTCACTTTCCAGAAAATAAACCAACTCCTTAGAGACATATTAGTCTCTAAGAAAGCAATATTTGAGAAAGCAAAGAAATTTTTAAATCTTTCAAACTTTAACTTATCTATAATTTTGCTGGGTTTAGATAACAAAGAAAGACTGAATTGTCTGTTTCCTCTAACTGTGATGCTTTAATATCACATATAAACTCCATTTCTCAGATGTCTCTGTTTAGCTTTTTTTCTCTCTCTTGGCATTATTTGTACTTTACGTCATTACACAACTTCTGTAAATGCTGAAGATGCAGTGAATATTGCATATCTTTAAAGCACAAATATGAGTATCACATCAGATAAATTTTCAGATTGTCAAAAACTCTGCCAAAACCTGTTTTCTGTCTCAAGAGTTTTTGAAATAATCTTCTTTTCATTCATCCCATGTGAAAGTATATCACTCATTCTCTTGTGAAGTTTCAGAGATAAGTAGTGGCAGAATTTTGAAATCCTTTTCTCATTAAATGGGAATGGACTGGGGGAAAGTAGGTTCCTGGGTTTTTTCATAGCTATACAGTTTAAATTTGCTAAATGTCTGTGGACTTCATTTATTCTGGATTTTTGGAATGTAATTGTAGGTAGATCTAACAGATGCATGCAGATCTCAGCTCCTCGTTGCACACTTAGAGACTTTGGTGCCCATCTACACAGCCCAGGTTAATCCTGCAGAAAGTGATTGAAGTAGCCTTGAAGTGTGGCGAGTCAAAAAAACCCCAAACAAACTCATGATTATTTTAGTTCAGCTGAGCAGAAGACTCTTTTTTCTACAGAAAAGGAGTCTGTATCACTAACCAGTGGTGAAGAAATTGAAAACAAAAAGCAAGAGCAGCTTATTAGAAAAATAAATAAAACCCCACCATTGTTCTACTGCGCAGTTTGGGTAGTTGCTGAATAAATAACGCTTGTATGTCTCATTTGTATGCCCAACTTTAGCAACTTTTCTTGTATTCTGTCCACAACTGGATTTCAGTGAGTGTCAAAACCAAGGAATTAAATATCACTAACATTATTAAAAATATTTTGTGAAAATACAGTAGATTTACTTTAAAAGTGGAACTCCTAGGTGCCAAATATGAAACTAAGAAGTAGCAGTTACAATACAAATTGAAAACAGAAATATATTCATTTTCACTAGGGAAGAGCACTCTAGAATCAAGCAGCTTTATAAAAAATGCATTAAGGATTTTCAACGTCATGCTAAAAGCTGTAGGCTTAAATAGAAAACATTCATTAAAAATTTCTACAGAAAGCAATAGGTTACCATCCCATCAGCACAAAAGTGTTTCATTTGCAAATTAATAAGATTTTATAATAGCTACAGCTGATTGGATTTATACATGAGCCCTATCGACTGCTTACTGTTAAACTCCAGAAAATCTTCTACAAGGATTTATTCTTCCTTTTAACAAATATGAATTTGGTATCGTAGCACCACACAACAGGGGCTCTAGCCTGAGCCCCACAGAGGTATCGTGTGCTTCCAGCCCCTGCCAAAATCCATGGGAGCTGGCTGATGGCAGATGCTACGTGGAGCCCAGAAGGACCTGGCCCACCCTTGCCTTTAATAAAATGCGAAGCCAGTACCCTCGATCTGTCATTTTGAAATGCCTGAAGTGATATGAAGGGGAAGACATTCGCTGAGCTATTTGCTGGTCACTGGGACAGAAATGACAAAGGATTCTGTCCATTAGTTTTTCAATACAGTGTTCAATAGCAGTAGGAAATTGATGGTGTAACAGTGGCATCACATTGGGGAAACTTATGATGCGGACAATAGCACTTCCAATAAAAGGGCTTTTGATTTTCTGTGTGTCAAACTGTTTTAATATTAGGGCATTTCTAGGTCAATGAAGGGTTAATGTAGCACCATAAATCATATCCAAACAAGAGCCCCGTAACTGCCTATGCCGAAGAACTATTCTACTAAGGTCAAAAAAGCATTAAGAGAAGAAAAAGAAAAACACACACGAAAGTAGGTTGCAAAAGCAATGCAGAGCCACATCTATTCCACTGCCCCAAAACTGACATTGACACAGCATACTAAAGAGAGTGAATAATAGGTGAATTAGAAATTAATGATTCCTCTGCTATGTAAATGGCAATTAAAGGACATGTCATGCTGCAGGCTCTGTCCTAAAACTCCTCTCCATTTGTTTGGATTGAAATTCATAGCGTATGTAAATGCAGCAATGAGACCTGGTATGTGACTACTGAAAGCTAGAAATCTGGATGCAATTTCAACAGATAAGTTCTTAAATTTTTATTTACAAATTCACCTTTAAAACAGAATTTAAGGGGAGAAAAAAAAGGTGTTATTTAGCTGATTTCTTGGTATGAGTAAATAATGGCTACACAGAGTAACATATTATACCTTCAACACAGCACAGTAGCAAAACTCAATAATTTACATTGATTGTAATCCTACACATCAAAGTGTTACTTTAACAAAGCAACACAGTGTCTGCTATTTGTAAGTGCCTTCTGTCCTGAAAGGTGCTAGAAAGAACAGTTTTCTTTCTTGGTGTCAAAGCGTTAAGTTTTTATCTCATAAAACATCCTTTCATCTCCATTACATGTAAGTGCAATTAATAAAATGACAAATTCAATAAAGAATAGATGAGTTGTGGTAAAGGAATGTGTCTGTTGTTTTGTTCATGCTCTTAGTTTAGTATGGCTACATCTATCACATAAGATACAGAGAAAAGGTTTTTGGAGCCAAAGAATCCTTTAGGGACGTTGTCAAACAGGAGAAGATCACAGTCCAATACTGTTTTACTAGAGAACTAGTAAGATCCACTCAAAATAAAAATTCCAGTCCAGCTTTGGGAGTTACTGTACCTTGTAGTCAGTCTAAGAAAAGAATGATTCAGAACTGGGTAAACTTCGACACATTTGTCATTTAAAATCTGCAAATTCCTGCAATATTCTGTGCTAGCATGTGAAACAAATGGGCTTCTGGGAGGGAAAGCTGCATTGACAAACTCAGCAAAGAGCAATTTTCTGTCATTTAATGAAGGATGGAGGGAGGCCTTGATAAAGTACCCACTCATTACAAGTTTGTTTTTGTACGTGTGTCTGTGTGCGAGACAGAGAGAATGTGTGTGTGTTGATGAAAGGGTAATCTCACTAGTTCAATCTTCTCAGACAAGTTGGACTTGCTAAAAGCACTCTTTATTTCCTTGTAAATTCAGCTAGGCACACTTTCACACACATAATACCTGCATGCTGGCACTTTCATTTTCCTAAAAGATTCATAATGTTTATCCCTGCTCATATTTTTTCCCTTTTTGTCTAAAATGCACCAGTCAATCGACCAAGTGTTTTTCCCTCCTTAGCTTATATGAAGTACTAAAAAAATGGGAGAAAATGTTATAGTTCCTTACATATTGTATATAAATCAGTCAAAGACTTGTGTATTATGGTCGGTTTTCAGAACCAGGTGAGTCTGTGCTGCATATTATTCTGGATAACCTCTGAAAATAAGATGATTACCTGTTCTCATCCTCTCCCTAATACTGAAAGAAGAATAGGCAGATTTTTGCTGCTGTCATGAATTCAGCTTAGTTGTTTAGTATATCTGTAGGAAGGCTGTGGCCTTAACCTGAAAGAAATTAGTAAAGCATTTATTAGGAAATACTTGTAAGTGGAGTGAGTGCACATGATCCCCTAGTAACTCGTAGTCCTCAAACTTACTATAGCTTCAGGTCAGTGAAGCAATGTTCATGAAGTTGAGTACACGAAGCCATTGCAGGCTGAGGGGTTTGGTGTTCAACAGGGTACAACTCAAATACACCATTCAATGTATTGCTGGCTGCTTCTTAAATGGAACAGTTTTTAAATTTTGCCTTTATATATAATAAAGGACTGCATTACTAACTAATTCAGATGCCTCCCAATTAAACCATAACTCATCAATTCCTTTTTTATTCTTTTGGGTGAATATAATTCATTGGGTTTGGAGTAAAACATAATTAATTATTTGTGGAAGAAAAATTAAAACCTCATAGGTGTGATTGGAATTGTGGCACATTTATATTGAGCTCAGATTTTAAGTTATTTGATAAGCACCCCAAGGAGCAATCCTAAGCCTCCCTAGTCAAGATCCTGATTTTGCTAAAGTTGATGAGGCAGATACAACAGCCAGTTGGATTTTCTCATGGACTTCAGTGAAAACTTGTATCAGCTGGAATCATAATATGCATATTGTTTTGTCTTAGATAGTGGTGGCTAGATTTGCGTTAGGTGTTTTATGTCACAAAATACTTATATTTGTGATTCGTAAACAAACATCAGCCTGCTAACGTCATGAACTACATACTTATGGATAAACAAAGGCGCAATTTCTAAGGAGCCATGATGGCTTGTGCCGTATTAGGAGAAAAACCACCAAAACAAACAAAACCAAAACCAAAAGCAACACCATCAAAAAAACCCCAAACCAAACACATAAAATAGGACTGGTAACAGGAGAACAATCACAATTTGTAATGCTAATATTTCCCATCATTTCAATTAATAAAATTATATCTATATCAAAAACCTAAAATTTCAGGCCAATTGCTATTGTTTTCTGTTTCTATAATTTTTACATGCACACTTGTAATTATAACGTCATAACGTTCATGTCAATTCTATACTTCACCTCTCTTCTACTGCCCTTTTTCTTCTCTATTGATAGCAAAAAGCATCTGAGCCATTTTATATAATGCTTGGGTGGTATTGTAAAACTGAGATATGAATAGTATTTCCCTCCCCACATATGGGAATTGTTTACTAAATAATAATTTGTTTGATGCCTTAAAACATAGAACATCAAAACTTATTAAGAGACTACACATGTTGGTATATGCCTGTTAGAATAATAAGATTTCATGCTAGTGCTCTCAAGCTGTATAGTACTTTATTGTACAATCTGCATTTTTATAACTACACCGCTATTTAAATATCTTAGCTAGCAAATTATTTCAAAAAATTATTACAAGCATATGTCTCCGAATTTAAATGGTAAGCTTTATGAAGAGAAGTTACCTTAGATACCTTGTTCAAATGATGTGCAAAACAAAATATTCCAAAGTCTTTAGCACGTAGACACTACAGTGTTTTCAGCCAGGAGCCAAACCCATGATGTTCCAACACTTTTGAGACAAACAAAATTAGTGTTTGCTAACCAAAGCAGCCCATAGATTGATACTGAAGCATTGCAGTAAATACAGCACCCCAGTTCCCAAAATTGAGAGCCAGTGATACATTACACACTCTGATCTGATTCAGCATTTGCTTGTAATGCAGTCATAAATCTACTTTTGCTGGCCAGGTACATAAAACTTGCAACTACTTTGTATTTTATGACATGTCTGGTCCATATAGAAATCTGATAATTTCCTCAAATTTTATGTCAATTTTCCTCTACCTTACCTGTGCTGTACCTAAATGTGAATTAATTCTAGATCTTTCATCCTGAAATAGGATAACACATTTTTACTGGCATTTTAGTTTTTGGGCAAATGCAAGATTTCACAGCACAGCTGCTGAGACTGAGAAAACTTACTGGAAGTTTCAAGTGAGCATGGAAATAAAGTGAAAAAAATAAATCAACAAAACCAAACCAAAACACAAAAACAAAACAAGCAAACAAACATATGAAAAAACACAAAAAAACCTACACCAAAAAGAAACCACCCACCATCTCAGATCTCAGTCCTCACAGACCACCATCTAATCAAGTCTACCTAGATAAAATTTATCTCTACGTGAATATCACCGGGTTTTACACACAACTCATTCAAATATTTGCATAGGATTGCTGCTTCAGTGAGCAGCCAGGATGCATTCTAGGAGTACCTTGGTGCTGTACACCCTCATTGAAGACAGCGTGGAGAATCATTACCCCTCTGAAGTACCGGGCAATGCTTTACTGAATGAGACAAGAGGCACTTCAAATAAACAGCAACCTCAGCTCATCATGCACAACACTGAAAATAAAAAGTAAGCCCCTAAATTTACCGCTGCTTTCCTGAATGCTGGTTAAAATAATGCTTTCCCGGAAGCACTTTGCTACACCTCCTCAGAAAACATTTTTTTTCATAAGGTGTTTCCCTGTTTACTGAGTTGGAATGAAAACATAAAATAAACCCAAAGAATTAATAAAAAAATTTACTCAAATATTAAGTATACTTAATGACAGAAAATTTGCAGCAGATTCCCAACCTTTAGCAATCTTCCAAGGAATTCTTAATTTCTAATTTTTAACAGTGGCTAAATAATCATGACCTAAATAGTATATAGGGAAAAAACAATGTGTTTACATGATCTTCTAAATGAAAGTACCTATTTCTAAAAGTTTATGTAGATGTTGGCATAGGTTGTTTTCAAGAGGTAGATTTTCAACAAAATTAAAACGAAGCTAAAACAATCCCTACCAATTTGTTCTGACAAGCCATAGGGCCCATCTTTTATTTTAAGAGTTTTTTTGTGTTTCTCTATTTTGTTGTTGCTGATCACTGTTTAAATGGCATTACCTCTATAGGATCACCAGGCAGGTATGCAGAGTTGCGTGGCAGAGTACTTCCAGTTTGAATCTATCCCAGTGGCAGCATGCTCAGTTCAGGATCACATGGACCATAAATCTTGCTCTGCATCATTTCCATCACTACAAACCTGGATCAGTCTGGTCAAAGATTAATGCAGTTTTAGTTAAATTTTTGCTCACTAGCCATGGTTATTTAGATCATACCAGACATTAGTAAGTGAAAAATAGTGAGATGTATGGTCAAAGTCCAGAAACTCTAAACACCAGCAGGTTTTTTTGGCTTTACATCAACTCTATACCAGATAGGAAAACCCATAAGATTCCTGGTTAAACTCAGTACAACAGCTTCTTTTCAAAACTGCAAATGATACAAAACCAGTAAAGCAATCCAGAGGACTTTTTTCTAGATCAATGAGCAAGGTCTCCTCTTACTTACACTAATATACTCTAATCTGCTTGCAATGGTGTATCTGGAGAACAATTCTCATGTTCCACCTCTTATACATGGAAGCAGCAATAGAACACAAAACTTCCCAAATGCCTCAGAAGGATGACTGATGTTTAGATAATTGCCATGTTATTTTTCTTTTGGATACTGCTTCAAAACATTTTTTTCCTCTAAAACTTATTTCCAAAAGCTCTCCCTACATTTGATGTGGGAAATCAGATTTGCAGAACTGAAAATAAAAGTTACTGCTTCTGTGCTTGTATAAATACCAGTCTAATCAGAATATAGTATATTATTGGATTTTTAATTTTCTTTTGAAAAGACCAAGCTATGTTAAGCAGCCTTTAGCAAGCTGTCACAGATGAGACCAATAAGCACATCCTGACTTAACACACATCAGGGGTTGCCAAGGATACACTGTCAGGGGACTAGGGTCAGGAGTCAAACTGACCAATATTGAGTAAATTACATTGGTTCGAATGATTCCCCCTGAGCTAGTAATGATATGGCATGCACATAGTTTTGCTCTGCAGACTGATAAATACTGCATTTGAAGGCTAAACAAGGAACAAAGCATGGAAAAATGATTCTCTATAGACTGTCATAAACATTTATTCACATCACTCTGAGATTAGAAAAATACCATCATTGAAATTATCAGTGTTCCTTTCCTGAAGAAGCGCAACAGAAGGACTAAGGCTTTTCACTACTAAAAGCAAAACAAGCAATAAGCTAAATTAAATGGAAAGGGCAACATATGTAAAAGGGACCAAGTCACTCTTCATATTTTACACCTTGAACAGTCCTTTATTGATATGAAAAGTATAACAAAATCTTTACTAAATAGAACTGTTCATAACATCTTGCAATAGCACAATGAACTTCCGTATTCCCCATATACTTGAGAATGATTTTTTTTCCAGTTGTGAGTCATCCAAAAGAAATAACAAGAGCTTAAATGTGCTGTCTAATACCCGAATTCTGCTAAAACAACTTATGACAAATTCACTGTGAAGCAAATGAACTACACTGTTCGAAGCAACTTGAGGCAAAGTCTATTGGTAAGTGAAAGCATGAGGATAAGAAGGAAGCTGTTAGCTGACCAGCTAACGTATCACACAAGAGCCTTTCCTGATTTCTTTGAGTCCCAATGAGAAACTACATTTGTAAGAACAGCAAACCTCAAATTTACATTTATAACATAAGTTTGCAAATATGACACCCTTCAGAATTTCGAATCTTATTTATTTTCTCATTGCTTATATAGCCTTGCTTCTTTTATAAATTTTTCTATGTCAAGTAAATATGGGGGAGAAGTATTTGACTTCTCCTTTCTTTTCCTTCCTTTATTCCACATTATTCTTTCATGATTATTATTTCCATCCTTTTTACATCTCAGTTTGTATTTCCTATTATTAGCTGAATACTTTTTTCAAGGCCACATTTACTATATTTTCTTCTTTAAGCTATTTCTTTCTTTTTCCTTAATGCATTTCCCCTCTCTGATCCTTGCTACCAGGGCGCACAGACAGCAAATCTTTTTTCCACCTTCCATATCTGTGTCTCCAAACTAACAAATTTAGTATCTTTCAAAACAAGGTACTTTATGTTCTGTCAACAATGCTTTAAAAATTGCTCTGGTTCCCTGTATGATGGTTTTTGTCACCAGTGGTTATATAATATTTGCATATACATGCACATATCATTGTTTGTTACCAAACACTCGGTACCACGTTGAGAACAGATTTCTCTATTAACCTCCTGTCAGAAAATAACATAACCTCTTTTTCTCACAAATGCAAACTGTTTCAGATTCTGTCTCTCCTTTTCTGTCACTGTTTGGGTGCTGTGCTTTGAAGATAAACTTTACTGAAGAAATAAATAAAAGCAGCTGCTGCTCACAATGTTTATGCTGTTTGTGCTCGTTGTTGTATAATAGCAGTCACGAGCACTCTGGGCAAAGCTTTCTGAGCAGCCACCCAGCTACCCATCCCGCTCTGATTTGATTTGTACCTCTACTAATTATAGAAGGGAAACAGTGCAAGTTTCCTCATGGAGAAAGTGAGACCTGGTCCATACACTTTCCTCATGCAGATGTGCTTTTTTTTTTTACCTCAGTGGAACCTCTCAAACAATCTATCCAAAATCCTTCTGGGGAGGAAGGAAAGAGTAGCAATGGACAATTGTTTGCTGTGGAGGAAAATCTACAGTTACACCAGATTAGATGAAACAAATCCCTGTGGTGAAAGAGCCGTGGAGAAGAGCCTGCAGAGACAGGCACTTGGAAATTGCCCAGGTGCTCCTATTAGACATACACTTGGACGTGTTCGATACAAAGTTGGATGGGGCCCTGAGCAACCTGGTCTAGTGGAAGGTGCCCCTGCCCATGTCAGGGTGGTTGGAGCTAGATGGTTTTTAAGGTCCCTTCCAACCCAAGTCATTCTATGATTCTATCACCAGCTACTCCACTCTTCTTGGTGCTGCCACCAGCAGAGTGGAGGAGGTATTTCGTGAAGCAGTGCAGTGAGGTGCCATCTCTCTGCCGAGCAGCCGCTGCTGACTCCTAGATCTGAGAAGTGATCCAATTTGTGTGGCAGAAGAAAGCAACAGGTACTGCCTTTTGGCTGATGTTAAAGTCCATAACTCGAGTTCTCTGTCTGTGCCAGGCAGACTTCCAGAGTGCACTTAAGTGTAATTCTTCAGTCAATTCTTTCAAAAATAGACAAACCCAATTAAATCCCTTTTCTAGGAAAAATCTGTTCTCCTTGAATTTGTGTTGTATAGCCTGTCCCAAAATAAAAGCATAAAAGAAAATAAACAGTACACATTCAATGATGGGAAGTTTGATGATGTGACAGGGCAAACTAGTTGGTATCTTCTGAAATATCTGTGCACTATATTCTATAGGCAGTGAGACTATGGAGAAATAAACACTACACCAAATCCTACTTAATTCAGTGTTTCAGGAGAGCTATCAGAGAACTGCATACAAAATTATCTTTGTTTCCTCTTCTGCTGGACGAATTGTGCAAGAAAGAATGTTGCCTAGAGAAGGGCACCTTATATTGTTTCATGAACTGAGCCCTGACTGATTATTTTAAGTACACTTGTTTTAGTCACATAAGCTCCACGTTCTACACTGATTACATTGTAATTTCACTGTTGATATCAATAGAGATGGTGACTTATGAGCGCAGTACTAAACTTATTCCACAGCAAATAATGACTGAGATTATTAATAAATCACAGCTCCATTTATACAAAGAGGACTAATTCTTTATAAAACTCACTACTTAAGCTACAATTAGTTTATTCATGCTTTGGCAGCAGAATATATTTTTCTAAGAATCACGGTAAGGTCTTTGCTCAAGATTTTAAATTGTTGCAAACAACTCCCTTTGCACGTCCAAGCTTGCACCACTGTTCTTTTGGAATGCACAGCTCATTTTCCTGGATAATGATGCAAAGGTTTCATTTCTCAAAAAAAGACAGGAGCAAAAGAAAGAAGACTGAAGGGAGCATTGCAGAGTTGCTCTATTCACATGTCTTCAATTTGATGAGAGCTTTGTTTCGCTAGAGGCACTATCTAGAAGTTAATTCAGTTAATTTGAAGGACTAAAGTGAGCAAATCGTTGCTGCTCACAGAAAACAGTATAAAAAATGATATGCTGTCTATGCATATATCAATTTCTTAATACCTGCCCCTTTCAAAAAAATACGTGAGTTGCCTCACACTTTTTCTGGTCATTTACCATGGAAATATCTGCACACCAAATCAGTTTGATTTATTCAATTATATGTGGCTCTATCCTCGATCAGCAAGAATAACTAGAACAACTAACCTCCCCACTTTACAAAGAAAGTACAAAGCAAACATAAATCAAAATGGAAACCATTTATGAATTTGCCTAAGTCTATAGACACTACATCAAGAACAAAGCATTAGAAAGCCTTATCTAAAACCATCAAAAAAAATTATCTAAAACCATCTTCCATAATCTAATTTTCTCCAATTAAAAAAACAAAAAAGAAAGAAATAGCTATTCATCCAAATACCATATTTTTTTAATATTCTTCCTGTTCAAATTTTATAAAAAGTATGAAAGAAAGTATTTTACAAATCTGATCCTTGAAAAATAAAAAGTCAATATTAGTTAAAAAATTGTGGTATTTTCAAACTAATGGAACCAACTTAGGTAGCTTTGTTAGTTGTTTAAAAGCCCAATTAAAAAAAAATCATTCACTGTAAAGGAGAACTATATGTCTAACAGCTTCCTACTGTATTAGCAAAACCAGTGGAATCTTCTAAAATCTCCCAATTTAAGGCCTCATTAACTTATGTAATAACTTGCATGGTGAATTCACAATGCTGTAGTTAAAGGTCAACAGGCATTTAGCACAAGTGTTTAAAAACCATTCTATAAGAAGCAGCACTCTCCACTACATAGACCTAACTTGAGTGTTGCACTCAGAGATTCAAACTAATTTTTATATAAGAAATTACTATCTGAAATTACTTAGACTTGAATTTCAGAAAAAATTCTCTTGGATTTTACAAGTAAATTGATGAGTTTAACTTAAAATACCTTAAAATGGATCTTTCAAGAAATACAGCAGTCACTTTTTCTTCAGAGGGCCCGAATCATTAAACAGTACAGACTTATCAAAATTCATGGGTACCAAGGATTTTCAAATTACCAATCATTTTACCCATTAATTTTGTAAGAAAATTTCATCTTTTGAGACACTGTCTAGGTGAAATGAAAATGGGCATGGGGAACTTTACTGGGAATAATAAATTCTATAGAGAAAAGAAATAGCAAAGGAAAACAAGGCAACAAGATGCTGTGGATACGTGAAAGGCAGGCTGAATGAAGAAACCTGGGTTCATGTTTCTCATTTGTCTCTCCGCTTTTTAGCATTGCTCTGGCAATAAAACAGAAGTAAAAACAATTTAGCTGGCTGATATGCTTTGTTTCTTAGGATAATCCAGAGAGAACAGGACAGACAGAACCTCAGTGGTTACTGAGGCAACTATGTCAACCATTTTATATGTTCAAAATGACAGTATTGTAGATAAATTAACTTAATGAAGAAAGAAGATTAATATTTCTTCTTAAATGTCACTTGTGAAGCCACTTCAGGAATGCCATGTCCAGACTGGTTTCCCCAGTTTATAAAAGGCAGTGGTGCATAACAATTGCAACATACACTCACCTGGACTAGGACAAAGAAGGCACCGTTCAACCCAGATCTCTAGTCAAAATACTTTTATCCTGGAATAAAGACTAAATAATTAAAAAAGCACCATGAATCTAGACACTTCCATAAATTATCTACCAAATAATTTTTAATAATTAAAAAAATACTTAGATTTAACAAGTAAATAATTTCTTACTTATTGTCAGCTATCTTGAATAGGCCTCTTTAAAATTAAGAAGAGGTGAAGATAGTAAAGTTGGGAGACCTTAAATTTAAAAAAAAAAAAAAAAAGTTGGGTTCCTTCTTATTTATGAAGAGAAAAATAATTTGAAAAAAAAAGGAATTGTATTTTTAAAAAATTCCCCTGAAAATAATTGATAACAAGTCTATCCATTCTAATAAATTGATTATGCTTAAATTTAATCACATCTGTACTTCTGGAAAAAAATAGTTTAACCACCTGATTTAATGATGTCTGAAATGTAATACATATGAATGTTGTCTTGTAACATTATGGTTTATATATATATGTTTTGTAAGTATTTTATATTCATATTTATAAATCCTAAATACTCAGTTCTGCATTCTGTTATAAGCATAGCCCATAAGAGTGCTGGAATGTAATGAGGGATGGCTACACTTTAGGAGGACACTGCGTAGGTCTGTGTTAATATTTTCATTTGGCAGGGCACTTTGAAAGTTGATTTCTTGACTGCCTTTGGATATTGTGCTTTGGTTTGCAAAGCGGGGTAGTTAAAATGTGTGACTGGATTCTTTTCTGATGCAACTCAAGTAAACCATATTTAGTGTTCTCCAACCGCTGCTGTGAATTCAGTCCACATGACGAGATTAAAGCTAATCCAAAATTATCAAAATAGGAATGGATATTGGGTCTTCTACACACAGATTGACTTCTTTTTGCACTGATTACTGTAGAGACAGCTTTAAAGATTTGGAAACTACTGCAAGTTTCCTCCACTGCTTTGAACTTTGTCTATAGATGAAACTGCCTTTGTCCAAATGCATCATACTTGTGCCCTCATATGATGTGTCTAGCTAAAATATTTGTCTGTTTCCACACAGATTTTTAAGTTCCTACAATTTTTCTTATCCGAATGATGAATTTAATATTTCAATTCATTTTTCTACAAAGAAGAATCATTCAGAGAACAGTAATTCAGTAGAAAGCTCTGCACATGTACTTTACCTTTTTCCAGGCAGTAAATAGTCTCCAGAGAACACTGAGAATTGTGGGAGGAGCCTTTGTGAAGGAAGAAATAGAAAAAAATGCTACCAGTTTCTACAGAAAATGGTAACTTCCTTACCATGAGTTCTCCATAACCTCACCTTCATTGCTCTGCTAATGAAACATAACACTTTGTCTGGCTCAAGGCAGTCTAGACTCTCTGTTGTGAGGCTAATGCTGAAATTTTATGTGCCAAAAGGAAGCCTGCAAAACATTTCCAATATTGATAGTCACAGAGTTGGTGTTCCAAAAACACCCACACACCACTTGGTCACACACATTTATAGTAATTCTGCAAAGCAACTTAGTACAGACCAGATCTGATTCTAAACTGCATTGCTGTGGCTTGGATTGAATGTGTTATTCCGGGAAAGCACTTAAGCAGATTCTCATGGCTGACTTACATTAATGAGACTTAATTACATGCATAATATACATGCTGTAATGCTTTCTCAAAGAAGGTTCCATATCACAATAATGGCATTTCAGTCTCTTCCTCTTCCTATAATGTTCAAAGCCCGCAGTGCTTGACATGTATCATTCCCTTGTACAGACCTTCAAATTTTTCAAGTTTTTTAAGCTGTTACATTTAATTATTATATTTTATTAAGCCCAAGTATCTTGATATGTTATAACTGACTCCCATAAGCTCCTTGTTTATGTTCTCTTAGACTCATATATGCCCTTTTTTCAGGATTTCAGAAGAAGGTAGATTATAAAGTTAAAAAAATAAAACAGATTACATTTAATTCACTGTATATAAGAAATATTCCATTCTGAATTAAAACAAGAACAGAAAGTCAGACAAAAAAAACTAAGCTACCTTGCTTTAGGATTTCATTATTAGGGACACATATTACTAATTACTTGAGTAATTAGTAAGACTATGACAGTCTGCATAAAACACTTAAAGAAGTATCTATAGTCTGTAAGTTCAACCTGAGAGCTTAATGGTATCCCCTTTTTTTCACTGCTGAAACCAGTTTCTGCACGTTATTTTAGAAGAGATATTTCTTGGTGATCTAAAAAAAAATAAAAACCCAACCCCCCCAAAAAACTACCAACATTCTGGTAAGAGAAAGAATTAAAAAATATCATATGCCTTAAGTAGTTTTTGTCAATTGTTATATATATGTTTATGTAATGACTTTGTTTATGTAATGACTTTGTGTTGTGGGATTTTTCAGGTATCATTTGCTTTTTGTATACAGACACGCAGTTTCTTGCAAAACTGAAAGGAAGCTTTGTAATCTTCCATATGACGCCTGTGCTTTTTCACCTCACAGTTGGGCAAGCTATTAATTTCTTGAGTAAAAGGGATATTACAGATGCTTGGCAGAGAGACATCTCAGCAGCAGGCAAAAAACGAGTACTTGCCTAAAAAAGTGTCAAAATGTGGATGTGCCTCCAATAATTTAAAAAATAGAAGGTGATAAGTTGAAAATGTCAGGTAATTGGCAGACAGATAGAAAGTTAAACTGTGTCCTCAGTGAAGAAAATTAACCAGCAGCTGCCAGCAGAGGCCCCAAGGTCATCTGAATGTCAGAACCAAGTAAGGGCCAATCATTCAGAAGGGGTTCGCTGCTGATATTTGCCCTCCCTGGTCATTTTCAGATCTCCCAGGAACTGCCCTGAACTACTGCCAACATGTGTTCATTTCTAAAAATTACATAGATTGTGATTTATTACCCATCACGCTACAAAAATCCATTGTGAATTAAATCAGCCCTTTGTTTAAATTGCTCCTCTGCAATACGTATCATATCATCATAAATGACATTGAAGTTATAATCTACAGTAGTCTGCTTCAGCCACTGATAAGGCTCCACCAAGGGACGATCAATACTTACTATTCATTTTTGAAATTATCTTCACATTGATCCCTGAACAAGCGCCAGCAACACAGAGGCACAGTGGCTTTAATACAATAATTATATAAAGGTTTACAGGCTCATCCTCCCAGCCAATAAAAGCTGTCAGCTGGCAGGGACAGTTACAATCCCATAATCCATCAAAATGCTGTTCTCTGACCTATGGGCTTCTGGGCTTTCGGCAAACCTCGATAAACATGCTTATAGAGGAGAGAATAGCAACAAACACGAGCAAGCAAAAGCTTCAGATTCATATTACCGATTACAAAAACATATCTCTTATAGCACATCACCCTTTTTATCAGAGCAACAAAGAGGTGCATTTTTATTGTAATTCACCCAAGAGTGAATGACCAGATGCGTGCGTATATTCTCGCACAAATTCAGTCCCTTCTTTTCAGCAGGTGACTTTGGATCATGTTGTAAACTCTAATGAAGTAAGCTTGTGGAACTAGCATCAGATATGGCTAATTTAGAGAGGAATAGCTATGCACTCTATACGCAGGAAAACAAGACTACTAAAAGTCTGAAAATAAAATACTGAGAGACTAAGTATAAAAGGAAGCTACCATCCACGGACAAATGAAAATCCGGATTAAGTGGATTGTGAATGACACTGTAGCATTCAGCTGAGATGCCAAGCTATCTTTTTTGTATGTGTGAATTTGTATTTTCACACAGATGGGGCTAAACAAATCAGTTTATTTATTAGTTGAGCTACAGAAGTTCAAATTTTGCATATCAATTGAAGTTATATAAAAGAAGGGAGCAGTTATTTAATAACAGACTTTGGTGAAACTGTAAAGACTTACTCCAGACACATGCTTTCCAATTCGAGAATTTAAAAAGAAAAAATAAAAAAGAGGGAACATGTTTTTGAGGCAGAAACTTTGAGGAAAAAAAGGCAAAGAAGAAAACTTAAGATATGGAACAAATAAATAAAGAGAAAAAGAGAGAGAGTGCGAACAACATGAACTGGTACAATGCTGGAATACTTAATGATGTATAATGTCAACACTGCTTCTTGTATTATTGTCTGCCGCATCATTTATATCCCTCCTCCTTTACTGATCCCATTGTCAACTTCACAGTATTATCATGTACACGAGAAGCACAGAACCTGACTGGGATTATCAGGCACAATTTGCGTTTCAAGTTCATCCTTTAAATGCCTTATTTGGTTTACAAGAATACTGATTAACAGCTCTTTCTTTATTTTTTTGCCATAGACGACTATGTTAATTTAAAAAAAAAAACCAAAAACCAATGCATTCTCATGTCATATCTCATTTTCTCTCCCCCCTTTGATAAGGGGAAAAGAAAAACTGAATTTTCAAGTCTTACAGCATTATGTGGAGTTCTTTTAGGAAAGAGGTACAATTTCTAGAGAACATTTCCTGGTTACTTCTGTGGTTTGGGATATTTTTGGTTTGTTTCCAGCCAACACAGACAATATCCCACTGTGGTATGATTTGACTTAACTCCAATGTTTAAGTGTGACAAGTGATATTTGCCAACTGAAACCCTTTCCTGTGACTTGACTTTCAAAACTATAGAGTAGACCTTAAATGCTTCCAATGTCAATGAAACAGAGGCATAAAGCTGACGCAAGATAAAGGCAAGTAAAACCTAAGAAGGAATACAGTAGAATTTTAAATTCCTTAATTCAGACCTCAGTGTTTACATTAAGTATTTAATAAGGAAAAATTTTTTCTTAGAACTGTTATCTCTTTCTTTCTTTTGTTTTAGGTTTTGACTTTGGTTTGGGCTTTTTTGAGACCGGTGGTAAAAGGATTTTATTTTTTTCCTACCTACAGAAATTATCGTTCCTTAGTGTGAAATACAATTTAAGTCACCACTTTCTTCTAATTGTTTCAAAGACTAATATATGTCTATGTTTAAATTGTACAAAAAAGCTTTCTCCACTGATAGCAGTAAAAGATGGAACAGCTGCCACCCATCAACATGCAACAGTAACCAAAGTAATGCTGTGTAATAAAAACAGATCTCTTTACAATAAAAAAGTGTGCAGTGGCCCTTGTGAGGTCAAGTGTGTTGCCCTGATTCTCTAACAACCTTCATTTACGCAAACTTCGATGGTCTATTGATAGCTACTTATTTTCCCCTCTGTTCTTTTAGACATGCAAAGGAAAATAGTACTTTCCTATCTGATCTTGGAGAGTGCATCAACTTGTTCTTATAAGCACAAAGCATCTTGTATCTTTAGAAAAAAATAGTTCCCATATGGAATAACAACTCTAAAATACCAAGCTAATTGTACCCAAATGAGTACAGCAATATCCATAGTCTTAACTGTCAAATAACGCTTGGGTCTTAAAGTTAATATGGGTTAAATCTTGTACAGGATTGCCTGTGGTTGCCAAATTACTCCCCCAAAGAAATGCTTGTGATCTCACATTAGTCATATACCTCGGATGACACCTGGATCACCCTGTTCTTTTCAACAAGTTTGCACAGGTAAGACTGATTAACAATCTAATTGAGAATTAATAAACACTCCAGTTAATGACAGCTATAGAATTCCCATTGCCCCTTATTGATTGCACGGGCTTTGCAGATGGGCGGTAAACCATAAAATAAACCCTTTATAACTACACAAAAACATCCCCTCCCGAAGCCGCACACATTTTAAAAAATAACATACAACATGTGAAGAAAATACAGAAATCCCCTACTGTACAAATATAACTTAATTCTAAGTCATACATAGCTTTGGTCCCAGGATTGGGCTTCCTCTCCTTAACAACCTCTTTCCATTTTTCTAACAACTCAACACGCACGCAGGAGTTAAAGACCTACATTAAGTCACTGCTGAATCTCCCTACCAATGCAGGAATCTTTCCCACAGTGCATGTAGGCAATAACATGCCTAAAGAAGGACAAATTATAAAATCAACCCACCATAATTTGGGATTTGTCATCCAGTTATATGAAAAGACTGGAGTAATTTGCCAACATAAAGACGGTCCCATACAGTGTACTGTCGACAGCTAGTATTGTAATGATAATGAAGCAATCTCTGTAGAACTGACACAGATGCATAAAGTGGTTTTTGAATCTGATATTAGCAACAGACACTCAAAACAAAATTGAAGTATTCTTATACATTTAAAGGATTAATATAAATAGGTCTTTATGAATACAAATGCTTGAAGCATCAACTGCAGTAGCAATGTTTAAAATGAGAGAGTAAAACTTTGCTGTTGGCTAAAGCTTCTTCAGACAAAAGGATTTTGCATGAAATTTGAGAATCTCAAAGCATCTTGATATTTTGAGGTTGTAGCATGATGGCACTACACTGACGTTTTGAACTAGTATATCTGAACATGGTGTAAAACAACGCAAAGTTTATGAAAGAAAGAGACATCTAAAGAAGGGTCAGCTAAAAAAATTAAGTCAAACTAGATATACTGGAGCAGACACATCTTTAGTTTAACCCTCTCAGGGCTCTCAGATTATTTGTTACGTGACAAATGGGAGATTAATCCCTACCTTAATAGACTTTCCAAATAACATTGACCTAAATGAACAAACTTAAGAATAATAAAAAAAATTAGATTTATCTTTGGTTTAATAAAGAGGACAACAACTCATGCTTTAGGGTACCTCTTCTAAAATAGATGCATATACAAAAATTATTCTCTAATACATCATTAGTGCAGCTAAAGGATAAATTCATTGATGAATAAAAAAATCAGAGTGCATATTTTCAAGTTACAGATCCTAAGTAGCCAGCAATCACATTGCCATACAGAATTGTGAATCCCTTCTGACAGCATATCATTTCCTAAAACAAATAATTGAATTTTATATTTAGAGAAACAAAGAAAAGTCAGGAAATTATTTCACCGTTAACAGAGTCATCCTAGTAGGTAGATGAGAAAGCTGGAAGTTCAAGAGAAAACAGAACAGTCTAGAGGCAATATTTTAGCACAAAGAAGAGGGAACTGTCAAAGTCCTGACGGTAAAGCAACACATGAGGAAGAGAGAAAAGTAAAGATCTGCACAGGAGAAAGAATTATTCTGTCAGAGGTAGCAGAGTGATCAAGAAAAATAAATTAGGTCTTCCATAATGCAGATAAACAGGTGTGACTCTTGTAAAGGGAATATCCTGCCATCTGTTAAGTGAAAGCCATGTTTTAATGGTTTGCAACAAGAGTTTAAGGAAAAGTTAGTAGAGTTAGTAGCAGATGGAAATTTACTTATAGAAGGACAGGACAAACTTTCATCATTAGAAGTAGTAAGTAAGAAAAGGGCAAGATACAGGTGAGGTTGGAAATATAATTTTATAAAGCTAACAAATACTGGCCTTGTGTTTTCTTTTTACTTAACAATCAAGAAAGAGGAGAATGCTGCACTGAGAAAAGAGACTTGGTGAATTGTTGAAAGATTGTTAATTTCCACCAAGAAATTTAAATGTAAGATTCATTCATGAAAAGGAAATATATATTCATGCTTGTAGCATGGATTTCATGAGGAAGGGAGAAAGAGATGACAGGAAAATGAAACAAAAAGGAAGGTATGGCTGATGAGTTCAAGTGTTGAGCTGTGGTCTTTAAACAAAACAGCAGTTGTGAGTTAGGAAGACCACATATGGAGATTTAAAGAAGGAAAAAAAAATTAAAAATGATCACATTTGCACGCAAAATGGTAATTTTAAAGTGATCCAAAGTTTAAAAAAGGAAAACAGGTTGTAGAAACCAGTACTGAAGTTACAGTACTGTACATGGGATCCCACTGTTCCCTTTGAGGAATCCGAGCTGGACTCAGTGACAAGACCTTGCAGAGCTGGCCAGACAAGAGATCACCCTGCTTTCAAGAGGGTATCCATCTTTCTCAGTCTGGGGGCTGATCTGCTGGAAAGAAAGCTGACCCATGGAGAAGGACCTGGGGATCCTGGTGGACAACAAATTGTCCATGAGCCATGGGATGGGCCCTCCATGAGAGGGCCAATGGGATCCTGGGGTGCATTAGGAAGAGCACTGCGATTGTCGAGGGAGGTGATCCTGCCTCTCTACTCAGCTCCAGTGAGGCCACATCTGGAGTGCTGTGTCCAGTTCTGGGCTCCTCAGTATGAGAGAGACATGGAGCTACTGTGGGACTGGAGCGCCTCTTTTACAAGGACAGGCTGAGGGAGTTGGACCTGTTCAGCCTCGAGAAGAGAAGATTGAGAGAGAATCTCATCAGTGTCTGTCAGTATCTGAAGGAAGGTGCCAAGAGATGGATCCAGGCTCTTCTCAGTGGTGCCAAGCAATAGGACAAGAGGCATCAGGCAGAAACTGATGTACTGGAAGTTCCAACGGATTATGAGGAAGAACTCCTTTACTGTGTGGGTAACTGTGCAGTGGAACAGGTTACCCAGAGAGGTTGTGGAGTCTCCCTCACTGGAGATATTCCAGAACTGCCTGGATGCAATCCTGTGCCATGTGCTCTAGGATGACACTGCTTGAGCAGGGAGGTTGGACCAGACTGCCCCTCTGAGGTCCCTTCCCACCTGACCCTTTCTGTGATTCTGTAAAACCATGAAAACAAAGTGTTCATCCAGGATCTTCTAGGAGTAACTACAAACTGGTACAACTCTGTAAGAGAGAGTAAGGAGAAAACTGACCTTCCCATATTAACAAGACCAGGAGATATGTGCTCAGCAAGACAGTTATAAAGGCAAAATCCATGTTTCGTTCACGGACAGCCCAAAGGGGGTTAATCAATGCGATATTTTGGTTTAGGAAGAAAATAGTAGAAATGCAAGTGAGGAAGTAGAATACATTTTTATCCTGTTTAAGGATGTTAACCTGCATCTTTCATATATTTGTTGTCTATTCCGTTACTAAATCCCATACTCTGTAATAAGTGTAATAAGAGGAAAAATATATACAGAAGGTCATAATTAGGCAAGATTTTTTGGTACAGATATTGAGAAAAATACAATCTTAACTCCCAACTGACATCTATTGTATGGATTATTAGATCTTTAAGGGTATTATTTACCTAGTTCTCTTGACATATATCTATATATACAGCAAAAAATTTGGAAAAAAATATTTAAGTATCTCTGAATATTGGTTAGTTTCTGCAGTTGAGTCTGTTTCAGATGTGACAGTAGCTGGTGAGTGATCTCCCTGTCTTTATTTTGACCCAAGAGATTTTCCATCTTGTTTTCTCCTCACATATTGGTGAGGAGGGAGAGAGGGAGAGCAACTGGGTGGGCAGTTGGCAGGTGGCCAAGGTCAAGACCATAGGTAGACAACGAGTAAAGTGCCAACATCATTGACAGCATATAACTCAGAAAATTAGGTTGGTTTATGTTTGTGAAGAAAATATCACATCATTCAACACTAAGCAAGTCTCAGTAACAAAAAATATAATCATTGCTTTCCCATATATTTAAGCTGGGAAAAATTGGACAGACAGAAACTATTGTCAGTGAAAGTTGGTTTCTTTGGCTTCTTCTTGTATAAAGAAGCTGAATTCCATTCAAATAAAATAATCTCCACAGTACTGCAAGTTCCATCATCTACTGTGATCAAAATCTTTCAAAGGTAGGGTAACATACCATTACCAAGGTTTGGCTGAGTCAGTTTATTTCGTTCCTACCAAACAGAGATGTTCCACAAAAGCTGTGTTTTCAGTAGAAAAGGGTTGGTACTAGACATCTCTATTTATGAGATGTAAAGGTACAGAAGGGTTTCAGAAATCAGACTGATGAGCTTCCAAGGTTAGAAAGTAAAACGTTTTCCAGAAAAGGGTGCAGATGTATGAATATGGTTTAGTTCCATGGAATGCATATAACTACCTTTGAATTAGGCTCCTTGTAAACATTTTTGCCACTCAAAGACTCCTTAGAAGAGCAGTCTAAAAAGTAGTAGTCACCTGAAGGCCACCTGCAGATAAACTCTCTGCAGCACTATGAAGAATTTTGCCCTGGGGATTGCTTGCAGAAGTTTAGCACCAATCCTGTTTCCTGGATCAGATGCCTGTATTCGCAACTCTATATTGTCAGCTATATTCAAGAAATTCTGCTTATACATATCAATCACAATCACTTTTTTATTGCCATTAGTACAGTTCTGGCAACTGATTTATTATGTAACTCCAAATTATGCATTTGAGAAACAAAAACACTGCTCTATTTTTCATTGTCTAAAGTGTATCGAGTGGGTTACCGACAATCAACAAAATGCTTATTTGAACACCAAATGCCTTGCCATGAAGCAAGTCTGGCTTAGAGAAAGACAATGTTGCCCAAACATAATGAAAATATTACACCAGATCAAATATTAAAATGCCAAGCTAATACTTTCAGTACACACAGAGCAGAATGATATTCAAGTAATTCTATCTGTTGCTAAAGGACATATTCTTTACACATCTAATATTCGTATGAGCAGGACATGGAATCAGGAGAATACTTATTTAGAATTACTAATTGCTATAAAAATTGCACAGATGCTAAAAAAGGGATTAGCTACATAAAATTGCTGAGTCCTTCATAACAACAACTTTCCGTTGCTGCAGTTATCTGAACGGAAACTCATTCTCTTCAGCATCTGAAGAGCTATTATCTTTTTTGTTGTTAAAGACTAATTGAAACAAAAGTGGGTTTAATAAAAAGGTAATACCAAATAGTGCGGTTTAGTAACACCAATGTCTTCTGATCAACATTCTATAAATGATGGGTATTTGTCACAAAGAATGGTTTACATACAGCCTGTATTGGAAGGAAACCTGTTGTGCCTTCTCTTTCTGTAACATACCTAATAAGTTTGCAAATATTTGGAATAAATGAGGGCTTTGTTGCTAGGATGTTTGGCTAGGAATTATTAGTGAAATGGCAGTGTAAAATGCCTGTAGGATCAAATATGTGAATGATTATTTTCCTTATCTATCTATCCTTTTAAAAGCCAGTTCTAGGGTATCAATGCATTCATTTTTCAACATTATTTTTAATCCTGTTTTAACTTGATTTTTTTTATATCCATAACAAAAGCCATAAATCACTTGCAGAATGTTATCAAAGAAGTTGATTATGGAAAATTTTAAAACTGTATCCGGTTTTTGGTGTATCCATAACTGTATCCATGACTAACATGTGACATTGAAAAAAAAAAGTGAATAAAGGTACACAAACTATAGAATGCACTTTCTGGTATAGAACCTTTGGCCTTTGCAACATTCAATAGCATTCTATAGAGCATCAGTGTCATGTCAGCCATCCTTCACATTCATGTAAATACACCTATAGTCTTGATTTGTCTGCTTAGACCACTTTGAAGATGCCAACCAAAAATAAACATTGCTCAAACTGTTAAGAGATGAAAATATAAACTGAAAATTACTTATAAGTAATGTTTATTTTTTAAATGAAATCACAGTCTCCATTATATATATGAGAATAATTTTATAGTGCAGAAAGTGCAGAGTTTTATGCAATGCAGAGATAGGGAGCTTTTTCTTCAGCAATTAGTATGTGAAGCAATATGAAGAAAAATTATTTGTACAGGATTTTAGCAGTCATAGTAACACACATGAGGACAAACACATCAATTGTAAGTCTTTGGATTACAGATTTCAAACAATAGAGGGCTCCTTCCCAGAAACTGCATTGCTGAGTACACACAGACATCTCTCACTAATTTGTTGTCTCAGCCATGTAGAAGAAGGCTCACTGTATGCTTCTAGGTCATTATAACATTAGATAATATCACATATAAATGTTAAATGACAGTCACATAAGGACATATATGAAATACTAAAGATACTCTAGAAACTTTCTCTTGTATTTTTATTTAATTGCTTTCGACTTGTAACAATAGAAAAGTACTGGGCTGTGGAAGAACAGCACTTGCCTGAACAACAGACGATGTATCTATTATCTCACTTCCATGAAGGTCATCGACCTATGACAGTTGGAGTAGCAGAAACATTAGAAATCATGTGCAATTTAATCTTTACACAAATAAAGGAAAAGTATCACAAAGCCTGAATAATGAAGAGTCTCTCAGAGAAAAAGAAAAGTCTGTCCCTGAGGATATTCTTCATTTTCTTTCCTGAACTGTTCCAATGCGTTCACACTATGAGATTCACTCACTGTGCTGACACACGTATTAATAGTATTTTGGCTGGAAGAGTGTAGATGTTCTAAAGTGATTGCAAAGTGCATCTGTGACTCAGTTCTCCTTTCATTCATTCATTACTTCTTCATGTCAATTCTGGGAGACTATTGTTCACCAAGAAACTGTCATCAGGATTGAAATTAACTGTTTTTTCTCCTACTTCAGGCTAGAGTGTTTTTATGTTCCCTGCTTTCCAGAACATGTTATCTTATTTTTTACAAGGTTGGGGATGAAAATATTATATCAGTTTCATTTGAAAATAAACAAACATCAGGAAAATATGGAGAAGCATACACAACAAAAGAGGATAAACTAAAAAAGCATTTTTAACTTATCAGTCTTTATTCCTCTTCTGATAATTTAGAAATCAAGCAAACAAAAATAAAGCACTTCCTATTGCAATTACCAGTAAGCTAATAGCTAATGAAGGATAACCATACAAGTTTATTTTCTATTTTCCTGAAAATGAAACCTCTGTGTCTTCAAGAAAGGAATGGGGAAAAAATAATCAAGAGTCAGAAAAGGTCAGTCATTTCATCTTGTTGTTATTAACTGAAAATGAAGAGTATCAGAATACTTTGAAAAAAAAAAAAGTACTGCTATTGACAAGCTACAAATGATCTGAATTCTCTATCGTTCTGTTTTAACGCTATTAGATGAAGATCATGAAGACTTTTTTTTAAAATTTTATTTTAACTACCAGGCTGCAGGTTTTGGAATAATGTAGGAAAGACTAACTTCCCCTGAGAAGCAGTACTTTATTTTTCACTGGACCTTTCTTTTTCTCTATGTAACTTAACTTTAGTGTCATTTTCAAAAAGAATTAGAATAATATGAGCTTTGTTTAAATATGTAATTACTGTCTACTGCTTAAAAGGAGAAAAAGATTTCAAAATTTTATTTATAATAAAAATGGTGACAGGAGCTCAAAATTTGGAAATTGTTCAGGTTAATGAAATCAAGAGGTATCATGAAGGTTTTTATATTTAAATTCGACATTAAAAAAAAAATCAAAATTAAACATTTCAACACAACCGAAGTAAACAGTACCCCAATTTCTATTTAGAACTGCCAGTGTTTTCTGCAGTATTTCTGCAATAGTATTATTTCAGAAAAGCAGCAGCACAACAGAAGTATTTAAGAAAATTACTATTTTTCCATCTATTAGTAGAAAAATTACATCTCCTTCCATAGTATATCAGTCTTTTAAATTTGAGACAGTTGTGGGTGATCTTCCACAAACATAAGCACTTCCATTGATCTTCAATCGTCTGAATGCTTGGAGTACAACCAGCGTTTTATTCATCTAAATTAAAGTATATTAATTTTCTACTTAGAGAAGGAGATGGAGAATTTATTCTCTTTTATTCTCATCACTGTGGAATCAAATTTTGATATGAAGAGGAGAAAAGAGGGAATCTGACTATTCATTAAAAAATGTTAGCAGTGTTTAGAAGGG
Source organism: Ptilonorhynchus violaceus (assembly GCA_013397565.1). Classification (NCBI taxonomy): domain Eukaryota; kingdom Metazoa; phylum Chordata; class Aves; order Passeriformes; family Ptilonorhynchidae; genus Ptilonorhynchus; species Ptilonorhynchus violaceus. Next base: position 193,681 of record VZRJ01009219.1, on the reverse strand, counting down.
TTCTAGGTTTTGCCTGAAGTATTCCTTGAAGGTGCATTTAAGTGCAAGGACATACACACTACCTGAAATAGATAGGCCCTTTTATGCAGTTGTCTGTCTCTATCAGCATACTAGGCTAGGGAAATATTATAACTTATGGGTTTGGCTCATTTTAATGGTACAGCTGAAGCATGAAAGAGTTGCATTTAAAAAAAATCAAAAGCTTCTTTTGTTCTTCCAAGATAACAAAACTTAAAATGCTTCATTTGTTTCCAGATAAAATCTTGTGGATGAAATTATGGTTGCCGGGGAGGGCTGAAAGGCAGATATTAGAGAATTTATTCCCCTGGGTGTCTGCTCCTGCAGACATGCAGCTATAACATGCAAAGATGTGCTAATATTCTGCTGAAGAAGGTGGAGGCAGCAGCAGACGTGCCTTCCTTCGTGACTGCCTTTGCCAGCAGGAAGTAACACCACAGAAAGTTTTGCTGAAATCTGTACTTTGCAGACAGCCAGTGGCACAAATCAGGACACAAGGACAGAGCTTTAAAAACCCCATTCACCCTACAAATTTCAATTACATCTCCAGGCCTGGAATTTCTGGGAGACAAAAAAAAATATTTGTATTAACCACACAATCAATTTAATTTTCACACACAATGTGTTTACTCTCTAAAGAAAGAGGAGTACTATTTTTTTTTTACTTCCAGCAATATATTTGTATAGCCAAACATCCCAATGTCTTTAGCTTTCCATGGGGAAGAAGGTGTATACATCAGTTTTCCCAGGACCTCTACTCCAAGGAGCACAGCTTGATCATGTAAACTAAAAGATAAAGAAGGTAAAACTAGAGTCAGCTGAAATACGCATAGACCAAAATCTAGAGATTAAAAAATTTCTTTGGATAAAGAAATAATCTTCAAGGTGCATTATTCTGCATTCCTCAAGAAAACATTTCTGTGTTTTTTTGCTGTAAGGAAAAAAAAATGTATTATTGATAAGGATGGAATGCAAAGAATGTTATGACTCTGACAGCAATACAGCAGACTGTAATGTGCTTGCCATTCTTAATAGAAATATCAAGAACATAACAGTCAAGCATGCTCTAAATCTATAACTATGCATGTTGCATCATTGCTTTGGCTTCATGACCTTGTCTCTCCTTGACACATCTCAACACTCAAATCAATGATGACAGACATCACGGTCTTGTGGATTCTCCCGGGATCACACATTTTATGCAATATTTTTGATTACCTAATTACAACTTAATCTTGTATTAAAAAATTTAAGCACGTTAGCTTTTCTATTTCTTCATTTTCATATTTTCGTCTGTCTCCTGTTATACATGTATATCTGCTTCCTTACCAGCCATATTTGTACAAATTTTGATGCAGACTCTAATGAGGATCTTTTTAATTTCATTTTCAACAGTTTTTCCCCAAGACTCCATTTGTGTCAATTCACTCATTTATAGAAAGCAAGAGTTATTTGCAATTTAGTTGTAGAAAGAGATATGTTGCTACTGTGGATTGCCAGTATGGTCATCCAAATGAAGGACCTAAAAGATAAAGAAGGAAGAAAAGAGTTTTCATTTAAACTCAAGCTTTGCAACTTTCCAGATTTTTCAGATATTTCTATGAATTGATTTCTAATCCCTACAGAGGTTTGCTATTTATTTACTACTCAATATGAAGACTCCTTTACAAAATACCACAAAGAAATCAAGTAGACTAACTAGTACTAGATGCATGCTAACAGGTAGGAGCAAATACTAATGGAACAGCTGAAGCCAAAGTAATTAATTTTTTGTTGGCTTTGATTTTTTGAATTCTGGCACACCATTTCATTCCTTTTATTTTCTCAGCACACAAATTTAGTGTTATATACCTGAGGCAAAGGACAACGTACCATGTAGTTAATTGTCACCTTGTCAATTATGCATGAAACAAACAAAACAATTTAATTCAATTTGCAAGTTTATAGCAATTTAGGAAAGGTGTAAGGAATCTTTTGAATGCTCTAGAAGGCTTGTATTTTTAAATCTTTTTCTCTTATACAAATACATACAAGCTATTAAATTTTAGACCATTTTCAGAAAAAGAAAAATAATTAAATGAACATACAGTTAAGGGTTTGAAACATAGAATTCATATGTGATCTACGTGTAAGAACTGAGGATTACAGACTTAAGTATCTTTTTCCCATTCTTTCTAGATGAAAAGGAAGGAAAGCTACACAGCTATTGGTATACACTGAAGCAGAAAACATGGAAAGAAAATAAGGCCATACAGTCAATAGCAAAACTTCTATAGGTTTGAGAGGGTCCAAAAGTTTGTCTCAGAATGCGTTGCTGGCTTGACACTCTCCTAAGCTTATATTTTCATGTATCAAAGCAGGGATTTAGAATGGTCCAGAAATGAGAGAATTTTGATGCTGTAACGCTTATTTCACGTGCTTCAGTTCACCATAGTCAGAGAAAATGGCAGATGCCAAATTGAATAGCATGGATTTAAGTGTTCCTAGCATACAGAAAACTTATTCTATGTCCCCAAAACACATGGGAAACCCACAGAAAATTTATACAAGACTTGGCACAAAATGGATGATTTTACTTCCTGATCCTGCAAATTGTTCCTAACTTAATGCTTATGAATATTCCCACTTGAGTCAATTGGATTATTTACATTCATTAAATTAAGCACATATATAACTGTTTTTCAGATAAAGGTCTTAATTACTTTTAAGGTATTGAACCATTTTTCTTCAGACTTGACTCAATGAGAGCTATAGATCAAGTCTAGCTAGAAGTTACTAGCATTATCTGGGTTTACTTATCCACCAAAAGTGTTTCTGACCGGGATATAAAAAGAAAATATTTTCACATTCCCTCACGATTAGAAAAACTATTTTAAAACAGTAATTTTATATGTTTGTCAAGTAATAAGTGTTCAGATGAAACTGTCTTTTCTACAAAATAGGAAATGGATTACAGAAATGTATATTTTAGTAAAGATAGAAGTCATTAATTCCTTGTTTATTCCCTCATGATGCATGACTAAATAGGACCTTATTATTTATTAAGTGGTATCCTCTATGCATCTGAGGAAGGTGCAAAGAGGATATTGAGATAGATGACCAGAAAAAAATTACTATTCAGATATGGATAACCAGGGGCATGAAGATAGAAGAAATGAGAACAATAAGAATTTAAGAAAATATTGGTCTTCCTAACGTAAATATAACAACATCATAGAAAAAACCCCCACTTTTATATGGTCCCCATACTCTCTATGCTTAAGTAAACAAAAAATAAAAGCAACATTCTCCTATTGTCTGAGTTGACCCTTTAAAAAAATTGAACATTTTCACTATTAAAATTAAGCATTGTAACAGCATGAAAATATGAAGATAAGAAGTATTAAATCCTGTTAATTCTGAGATGACTTTGGTTAGTTCCCTTATGCAACTTAAAGTTCCAAAGACTGTTTTTCTGCACATCTCTGTCCAAATAGGAGTCCTCAAATGAGTTTAATCACTGATTCAACTCTCAGCAGAGACTAAGACAAAACAGGCACTAGCTTCCTATTATATTAAAAGGGCTGGTGTGATCCACACCCTCTCTGTTCTTCCTGAGCATTTAATTTTGTGTCTATTTTCTGTAAAGTGCCTTGAACATATCAGTTTTGGTTCAGATGGTTTTCAAAACTCCAGCAACTTTTGCACCTACTTCCACAACTTATTTCTACAACACATAAGACACAGGTTGATTAAAAAATGCCAGCCACTAAGTTTGAGGAAAAGAGAATTAAACTGCTAATGTCTTACTTTCAAAGGCTGTAGATATTCTAATAATTCCTAAAAGAAAAAACTCTGTACCTCTATATTTTCCTCACTTGTGCTGTCGGCCCACATCAGGTTCCTGACCCCTAATGTGGTACAGTGGATAAGGATTCTGATAATGTTCAACTCTGCCATCAGTGCAGTAGAGGGCATAAAGTCCAGCTACGAACTTAACCCAACAAGATATGTCTTTAAAATCCTGTACGCCTCTATGGGATGACTGACTCATCATCCATTTTGATGCATGAATTAAAATAAAGCTGTGAAAGAAAATCTAACAAATTAAAGGCCTGTGTACCTCCGTGGAACCACTAGAAAATTATCTTGCAGAATAGACCTTCCTAACAATAAGCTAACTATACAACATAGCATATAATTCAATTCCAGCATTTTCTGTGTTTTATGAGCATGAATAAAAGATCACAGAAAGTAACAGAGCTTGTAATTAATTAAATCATATCCATTTATTTCTTAAGTGTTCCTTGTATATACAACAAAAACAACCCTCCCTGATGAATAAAATCCTTTTGACTTTGCTGAAATCAGGTTATTTCCCATTTGGTTTCTGTTACCTAAACCCAGATCTGGACAAAAGTAGGAGCTTTTTTTCCCTCTCCTTTACTTAGTGCATGTTTTTCAAGTCTATTCTGAGACTGCAGACAAAATATGGCCTTCTCTTCAAGATCAGAAAAGATAACCTCACCATAGGAGTATTTTTCACAATGTGGTGAAATTAACAGCTGGGAAAAAAATGACAGCCCTTAACTTTTGGGAAAAGCCTTGAGAGAAAACATGGAGTAAGTCTTCTCAGTGTCCATCTGTATGTCAGTTTGCTTATGGATAAAGAGAAGAACAGTAACCTAATTCTTTCCAAAGCTTTTAAGTGCTAAACTAATCACTTAAAGTTTAAATAATAAAATATAATGCAACAGCCCATAAGCTGACCTATTTTGGCTCCAGGCATGCATAGATATTAGGGATTTTGTTAGAGTTAGCTGAGATATAATGACTATACTTTATAGCAAAGAAAGATTTAACCCAACATGCCTTTCATGATCTTAGCTAGACTTTCAAGTCTTATGTAAAGAAGAACATTAATCATAAAATATGAGAAACTAATACTTTAATTCCTTTTTCATCAATCCTATGGACACATGTCCCTCGGCTTATTAGATATATTTCAATCTGCTTCAGTCACATATATACACATTTTTTAAGTTGAGGTGTAACATGATCTTACCCTTGAAACTTTAGGTCTATTTACACTTGCAAAAGTGATGCCAGATCAAGTTGATTTGGTCACGTTAAGCATAATTAAGAAGCTGGTATAAATAGCACAAGGATGCTCATTTACCTGGCTCTACCTTGTGCTTTGAAGAGATATGTTACAGTCTTAATTACAATGGCTCATTTCCCCCAGGGCACTCTGCTTTTGACAAGAGTCTGAGAGGACAGAATTTTTCTGCACCTTGAAATGCAATAAATGCACCAAATTATCTCTTGAAACTTAATTGAGCTAAAATGGCCATCCTGCTGCCCTTCACCAGTGGAAGAGTTGTGTGTAGGGAAACAGCTGACTGGACAGCAGATATTCCCAGCACTGCACATGGATGAACCTGTTCTTGCATTACCTCACCAAAATGCAGAGTGGAAAAATTCCCAAGCCTGTTATATAATCTGAATTAGGTCTTAAGTATAATGACATACAAAAAGTCCTGACTGAAGATAAAAAGGTGCATACTTGTTATATTTGAAAGATAAGGTCATTTAACCACACAGGAGAGCACATACCTTACAGTCTATCCAAACATGCAAGTTAGCAAGCACATGCAATACACTAAAGAGGTCTCTACATTTGGATTGTCTCCACTCTAAATCACAGTGGGGAAGAATCTTACTCTAAATTCTCTTACCAAAAAGTGCTAAATTATAGTATTTCTCCTGACTTCAGAAGAAGTTTACAGAAAGTTCGTTGAGAATTCTGTGATTGTGCAGATGAAGATATTATTGAAATGAACAAAGAGAGCAGAGAACTTCAACATCCGCATTTCTCCCACAAACAAGAAAGGAAGGCCTTGACTTAATGCTCTGAATTTCACTGGAAGTAAGATCAGGTTTGGTACTGGTTACTGCACTGTCCAAAAGTGTGTGCTCACGAGCAGATTCATAGGCCTGTGGTACACTCAACTCTGCACTATGTTTTTCCTTAAAAAAATGATTTTCCTACAAAAATCCTGAGGACATTTTGGACTAGGAGCACTATCAAACTGTGCATGATATACTACCATCATACCCACTCATGTTGTGGCAAGCTTTCCTTTTTTTTTTTTTGCTATATTTTAAGGGCAGATTTCACCCCAAAAATTCAGAATTTTGCATCTTCATTTTCTTCTCTTATAACCATTTTAAAAAGAGCAATATAAATAACTGATGAAAAATATTTGAGAAATTAGAAAAAAACCAACCAAACAAAAACTTTAAAAACCAAATCACAACACACACACAAAAAAAAAGCTACAAAAAGAAAAACAAACCCTGGAAACCCAAATATAGCATCAAGTTTCCATGCACTGGGATCATTTTCAAACTGAAGAGTAATCTCTTATCAGCTGCTCTTGCATTTTCCCTAAACACATGTGAGTGCGCTATAGACCACATGGCAAATTACTAAGTCTCTTTATGATTCAGATACAGAGGTTTCACAATAATAACAAAACTTTCTATTCCTGAAATAATATACTGTATAACTGACAGAGGAGGCTTAAATATGTCTGGATAAAAAAAAAGTAATATACCAGGCTTAAAATACGATATTCCATACTACTTAGCAGGCAGCTAAAGAGGGTTTATAGAGAAGAATGATGGATGTAATTTTCTTTTGTGGAAAAAAAAAGTTATAAGCAAAAGAACTGAATTTAATCTAATATCACTACTAAAGCTTGCCATAATCTTATGGAGCATTTGGACAGTACCTAGGGCCAAGGAGATGATCCTGAATTAGCATAGTATACAAATCAGCTTTTCGATTTTTATCAGATTATCTGCATTACTGGCTAATGCTGATGCATTCTGCAACATGCAATAAACACTTCTAAGCATCATATTTCCAACGTGTAAAATATCTTCAAAACAGATCTTAATTGTTTTAGCAAGATAAAGTATGCTACTTTTGCATGAATAATATTATCAGAATCCCATTAAATCTCTTCATTTATTATCTCTAATGCTACTTAAAAGAGAAGTTAATAGAGTAATTCATTCTCATACCATGACCTTGGTCACTAGTACATGATGTTTCATATTCATTATGCTGAGCTAAGTGAGGGCTCTGTTATAATATCACTTAATTTATATTCTGAATAATGCTCTGGGGACAAGTTGCTCTTGTGCATTACGGTTCTATCTAAATCACAATATTTGAAGACAAGTGGATAGACCAGATAACTATTAAACAACGTTTGCTAACATAAACCGCTATTACAGACTCTGAGCATGAAACCTTGGGAATTAAAAGTTAAAGAGCATTTTCCATAGTAATGTCAAGCTTGTCTTCAAAAAATAAAAAATGCATGATCGGTCAATATTTTTGTATATTGGTAGATTCTTCTAAAGAGAACTATTCATCACGCCATAATCGTGAAAGAGAGAAAACTTTTCAGCCCACAACTTATTTTTTCCCCCTCATAATTTTAAAGACTAGCAAATAACTGATGTTTTTCTGCATTTGGAGTTCTCTTCAGAGGGAAGTCTAACACAGTTATCCACTCAATGAGAAACCATTACTTGTTTCCTAGTGTCCTGCTGCAAAAAATATAGTTTCTTTGCCTTCTATTTTCAAGATAGTATAAATTGACGAATTAAAGGTTTAAGAAGAAAATAATTTTTGTAATTCTAAAATGCAAAAGAGCCCAACTTGGACATGAATCATCAGGTTTTACATGAAAATTTAATACCTGCAATCTTTAATATCATGAAATACTCAGACTACTTAGCATACTGAAGTAAATTGTTTTGATGGAAACATCATAATAAGGCTACACATTTATTGTCACACAGCAGCTTCCAGAAGTGGATCTGTTTCTCCAGTTAAGAAAACAAAAATCCCTGCTACAAGCCTGGGAGCTCAACTTGGAACATGAAAGCTAAACTGGCATATTATCTTTCATTTGTATTCCAATGTCAATAGAGAACTCACAAGCCACACTACTTATAAGCACTATCTATTTTCTTCAATGGATCAGTATGCAAATGCTGCAATTGATCCATTCGAACTAGAGCTAGGCAAATAAATTCAATATTATTTTAAAGAAAAGATACTCCAGCTCTATTTCCTATGACAATTTTACATAAAATCATACTAATAAATCTTTCTACCAACATGAGATGTAGTTTCCTGCTGTACACAGACCAAACCTAAGAAGATAAAAGTTGCAACGTTATTAAGCTGTTTTCCAAATGAGAACTGTACTTCTCACATCCCTACCAGCCATTTTGGAGCCATAGTTGCATCTCCATCTTTTACCCACACAAGATAAACACAGCTTCAGGATACAAAATTAACAATGCAGATGTTTTTTTGCTAAGACTAATAATAGGAAATTTATATCCTTCCCTCATTGTACCTCATGTACCTTATATCCTTACCTCATTTTACCCGCATTGTAAAACGAAACAACACAGAAATTTCCACTACTACTTAAAAACCTCTAAATTGAATGCTTGCCAAAGGTTATGGTGGAGTAAAAATGTCACAACATATAACGTCTGTGCAGATCTGGGCCTCGGTAGCCATACTCAGGAACGCAGAGTAATTCGTGAGGGTGTAAGACGTCTCTGGCTCAGGTGTCCTTCCAGTTCTTCTACACCACCCTGCAGATGATGGTCCTCAGCACTGAAGCACTGCAATAAGTCAAATCCCTCAATCTACAGTCTCACAGACACCTTAAGGCTCCTTAATGTATTGGTGAAGGTGGGTCTGTGCTAGTCTATCAAATCATGAACACAGCTGTAGTTAAAGCATAGGTCTCTTCCGCCTGCCACAAATGCTCCAGAGGCAGGAATATCTAGAATACCTGAAATAGCTGAAATCTTGACTTCTAAGCCACTATTTCATTTCCCAGACATCACAGAAGAGTTGTTCTTCTATGATATGCTCAGAGACAGTCAGCAGAGCAGAGAATTCTACATTTCTGACTGTTACTATGCACATACATCAGCCTGAGTGGTATCTCGTATCTCAATTTACCACGCCATGGTGGTTGTATGAATGACACTAGGAACTGCACTGGAAGTATAATGAATGATTTTGGCAGCTCTGAAGTAAAAGGTAACAGAATACGTAGGATCTGTATGTCTCTGACTGATACATTATGATATATTACAATGCTGCTGACATGTCAAAAGACATGATTTAGTAGTCACTGGTTATTTCAATTTACTCTTTTTACGTTTTTAATTAGTAAATGAGTCCCTCATGGTCAAATGATTAATTACACAATAATTCACTGCAGTGCCTTCTTTTCCTGTTTGAGTAGAGCACACAGTATATAGAGAAACTGTTTGGAATATAGACTGACACTATAAATTATAGCAATGTGTTCACACTGCTTTAGTTAAGGTTGTGTCAGCACTTCCATTAAGAACTCCTGTTTTCAGATTAGTTAAATTTAAGCAGAGAAGGTTCATCCTAGTCTGCACTCAACCAGGGAATAGATATGTGTACATAAGGAGAGGGTGAAAGGAAGTGAAGGAAGCAGGCAGGGTAGACGTAGTTAAGAGGTAAGAGGGATAGGGCAGGAATAAAGAACTAAAAACAGCTACACTTTGTTCTATGTGATCATAAGTAATAATGATAACTCTTCTTTTTTTTTTTTTCTTCTGATAAACAGGTCCTGAAAGATAATTGCAAATTACATCATTACACCTGACAGAGGTATGAAAGACCTTTTGTAATGCTACCCAAAACAGTGGAGTGAGGAACAGAGTCTAGTTTTCCTTTCAAGTCCTGGACACACTGTCCTCCTTAAGATACTGCACAAATACTAAATTTTCCTTAAGGAAGATAGAAGACTCAATTTGAGAAGCTTTCAACATAGTGTATGGATAGGTATATAGGAGATATATATATAAATATAGGTATATGGATGGTCTTCTAGTGACTAATGATGGGGTTTACATTTTGGGTAATGATTATGGCAAGCAGAAAGTAGCAAAAACACCATATCTAACCAGTTTGGAGTGTAAGAAGTACCTCAAGATGGAAACTGCAGAGTTGTGGTGGTGTGACTCCAGCAGAAAGTCTTCTTTTACTTGAAGGTGTTTTAAACTCATCTATTGATCCCTAGCTTAGCTCAGTTGGTCAGAGCATAGTGCTAATGACACCAAGGTCATGGTTCAATCCCTGTATGGGCCATTCACTTAAGAACTGGACTTGATGATCCTTCTGGTTCCAACTCACACTGTTCTGTGATTCTGTGATTTTACTTTCAGTTGACAAAGATTAGCGGGTCAGGTGTACACTAAGAATGTGGCAGCTCCTGAAAGTTCTCTCATTTGAATAAAGTTCGTTGGATGGATCAAGGTATGTGAGCACTTGGCTAATATTTGTCAGGGAAAATAATGCAGTCTGTCAGAAATGGTTTAGTTTGGTGGGAAAAATAATCTGCTTTTATACCAAGAAATTCAAGAAGTGCTAAACTTAGATTCTCTGCAGACACCTAAGGTGGCAGTTGCAAGTATTCAGGGTTCACAACTTTCCTATGTCTGCATGTTTTAGGACTATGCATAGCCCTAACATTCACTCAGCTTTGTGCATGTATAAAAGACAATGCTAAAGAATATGTATGTTCACAATCTTGCCAAATGATAACAATTGATCAGAATTACAGGGCTGGACAGTTTAGATTAGACAGATTTATTAAGTAGGATGGTCCTAGAAGTAGTACAATACATGACACTAATAACTGAAAGATCACACCATTCATTGGAGAAAATTATTTTGATATCAGCCTTGGGATCTCATACATATCAAATTTGTGAGAGACAGGTTCCTACATCACCGTGCATATAAAAGAAGGACAAGGAAGAAGAAGCTTGCTAGACTTATCAAGTACCACACATTACTGTTTCCATGAGATAACACACTCATTCAGTAATAAATCTTTATGAATCATGAAGATGTCATCTTTGGAAGAACAGAAAATTGACAAACCTAGAGCAATAATTTCCTTGAAATCACATACTTTCTCTATCCTTTCCTCCAGGCAAACACCTCTTTCTGGTCATTGTACAGAGCATGCAGTCTTCATGAACTTAAATGCTCCTAAACTTCACCTTCCTTGTATACATTATATGAAAAATATCCATAATATCCAACTTTTTTAAAGGCACATTGCTGTAGAGCCACATCTCTGACACCCTGGGATGTCCATCCTTTTGTGGTTACCTTTAGGCTGGAAAGGACAAATCTCTCATAGACCCAGCTGGTTTCTTCTTGTCATGTTCTTGCCACCAAATAAATGGATGGAATTCTCTCAACTCTTCCTGTCCTGAGCTTCCCTGAACTTTCAAAGCCTCAGATTAAAGTTATA
>VZRJ01009219.1:144770-177270 GCA_013397565.1 Ptilonorhynchus violaceus | reverse complement strand
GGAATATAGCTCTCCATGAAGCAGAGCCCTAAGAGAAACTTTATTAATTATAGAGTGGGCATAGATGCTTAACTTAAGCATTTAATTAGGTTACTTCCCTACATGGTACCCTACACGGTACATGTAATTAGGGCTGCACTTCCCCATGTTGCTCACATTTGGAATTTGTAAATAACTACTGTATCTCAGAGAGCCTGATTAAAAAAATGCTAGTAAATAAACACTATCCTTTCCAGGGCAGTTTCCAACTTGTCCAGAAAAGATTTAAGAGGAAATCCATTTCATTTAATGTCCACTACATTGTGTATCATATGGGACAGCACTCTCTAATCATGAAGCAAGATACCTCCAGTGGTCATGAAACAACTCATGCTCCAGCTAAAGCTCTAGACACATCTCCATTTTTATTTTTTAAATGGCAAATTGGATCCCATGTAGTCATATAAGCAACCTGTCAGGCAAAAGAGACAGTCAGAAAAATGTGCCTAGAGGCAGTCAAAGGACAGGGTTTGAAGAGGAGACTGGGCTGAGAGGTAAAGCAGAACCACCAAGTAAGCAGCACCAGCCTTTATCTCTGCCAGTTTAAAATGACTGTTGAATTAAACCTTTATAGGTCTTTAAAAAAAAAAATTAAAAATCCATTACAGACAGTTGGATGAAAAACATACATAAAATGTTTAAAGAATATTCCCTCACAAATGGCAAGTATTTCCTGGGTAGCACATAATGAATTAAAACCAGGATCAGATTTGCTTTTAAACTTGAGTATAAACAGGCAGCAAAATAAATCAGCATGTATTTCACACGTTTCAAATTGTAGTTCTTAAAAAACTAAAAAATCAGGAAAGATTCCTATATGCTCATCATTACAAATCTCATCATTTAGAAAAGAGTGTTTTCTGCTGTTATAGCAGAGTACACTGGAATAAAAGGGCTCATCCAAAGTGTTTCTTATATTCAGAAAAGCACTGTCCCTGCACTCTGCCCATGCAAACAAAATAAAGGATGGTGCAAAATATTTGGAATTGTCCTGTCCAAATGTGGAATTGTAAGATGTCAAGAGACCATATTTAACTCCCTACAGGACAACTACACAGTGCTACTCTAACCATATACAACTAATTTAAATTGTCACACACCTGGAGCAAGACAGAAGAGAAGCTTTGTGGTGATTAGTGTTCAAGATGCAGCAGAGGCAGGCTGTCCTTTCCAGGAGAGCACAAAGAAAGGAAATAAATACATCAACTCTCTTCCTGACTGTCAAATTATGAAAATCAGTCTTGGAATGCTCCCATACAACCTTGGTATGAAACGAGGGCAAATTTAATCCTTCATACTCAGTAGCTTGGCTGTAGTCCAGGAAGGTCCTCAGCATGAAAGCTGAAGTGATGCCAAACCCTGAACATCTAGGAGAGCACAAATATTAGATTGAAGGATCTATTAATACAGAAATGACTAATGCTAGCATTAGGCAGAATTTATCTGCTATTTTACCAGGGAATTGGAGTGTAATGCACTTCATCTGTTTAAAAAAAAAATCCTGAAGATATATCCAGATAAGTGTACAGCTAAGAAAGATATCTAGTACACATATCTAGTACACATGCCCATAGGTTTCCAGGCACTCTGTGTGCATGCCACAGGTGCCATTATCAGAAACAATAGCGGCCACATAAGCAATGAGCAGCAAAATGGTAGCAAACCCATTTTCCTTAAACTCGAATTTTGCTTTCTTTCAGGAATTCACACACGTTTTGGCACATGCAGCCCATCTTCATGCACAACATGTGCCGATGAATTACTGTGCTTTCGCACAAGGGCAATGACAGAATCCCTGCTCAAAACTGAACAGTCAGCCCACCTGTATGCACCAACATTCAGCAGGCTGTAGGCCAAGACTTTAAAAGTGTCATTACTGGGAGTTCATTCTCTAGAGTTTTATTCGGTGTGTTGGTGGTGGTGGTTGGTTGGATTTTGGGGGTTTGTTTGTTTGGGGGTATTTTTGGTTTGGTTTGGGGTTTTTAGGGATGGAGGGGGCGAGTTTGCATGAGATTTTGAGTTTGTATGAGTTTTTGAGTTTGTTAACATTCATTTCTCTTCCTATCTTGTGCTCCCATGCCATTATTCAAGTCCAGGACCAGCATCAAAATCCTCTTGGCAGTCGTCATAGACAGAAACCACTGATCTCAAACTCACAGGCAGAAAAAATTGTGAGAGATCTTCCAAATCTAATATGACAAGTTCTCGTTCTTGCACTGTATGTAGGCGCCATGCAACACAAAATCCTCATAGTAGAGTGAATAGCGCTGAACTGTACTGGAGAGTTTTCTGAAGAAGGAGAGATGCAGGAAAAACTGCACAGTTTCACAGTGTGTGCATGTACAGGAACCACATGTGATGTGGAGACATGTATTTCCCAACACAGGCAGCTAAACCAAGGGAGTTGTTGCAGGTTTATGGCAGCTTCAACTGGAGGATCGGTGGGTGGAAAAAATAAATGAACATAGTGCATGTTTTGGAGATTCCTGAACAGAATGAGAACGGCTCATTTACCACTGCAGTCCCCCATCCCAACATCAGAATTACCTCAGATTTTTCTGCCAGCTTCATTAAAGTCAGACCATTAATACACAAATCATACCTAAAATGTCTTTCTGTAGGTCTTCCCCATGACCAGAAAACATGCTGGATGGTCACTCAGGTTTTTGACAGCTTAAAGTAACAGGGCTAAATAGCACCTTTTATCTTTCAGAGAACATCCATAAGATACCAGTAGATACTATGATTTCCAACTTATAAGTGCAGCTCCATTGCTAAAGCAGTCATTTCTTGCACCACTGAAACATAAATCTTGCTGGGACTAGAACAGAACAAGTCTGACAACGTCATGACGACAAATTAGTTCCCAGTTTGGAAATACCATTAACATTAGGTTTAAATATTCAGTCTCATGACTGGCAGATCAACTGGCCCACAGCTTTGTGCAAAGAACTCCATTCTGTGGAACCGAAAAAATGGTAGGGATACTCCATGGCTTTCACGTATGTACATACAGAAACAAAGCCTGGTGGAAGAAAAGGGTAAGGTTGTGTGCAAGGTCTGACTGCACTTAATTGGGTAAATGTTACAGTTTGATACCCGTTGTACTTTTTAAATCATTGTATTGTAATCTCATCATTATAATATTAAGAGCAGGCACCTAGAGGCTAAAATTAAGAAGTTAAGAGTTTGGTTTATGATGATGTGGTTGAATTAGTACCGTTATAATTGGTGCATTATTTCTTCTGAAAGCAGTGAGCTGTTAAACACAGTAGCCAGGGGTATGTAGGAGTAATTCTTGTTCCCTGCTGTCAGAGATCATGGTCTTAAGCTTATTTTTCCTTAATACAAAATTGACAGATTTAGTGTTTCTCAAGGCAAGTTGTTTTTCCTGCCTTTATATATAGCATACAACTGGCTTTCTTGGAACATAAGGCAGTGTATTGTATGGAAACTATAAGTAAGAGTGTTTACAGCTAACAATCTCTTCATATTATCATCCTCATATTTTCTGATATCACATCAATCTTTAGGCCCCTTTGTAAGATATTTATAATAACAGGGGGCCAAAATCTGATTGCCGTGTTCCTAATGTCGTTAGCCAACATATGGGAAATTAACATTGTAAATAATATTGTGATACAACATTTATAAGGGAACTTCTCTGAAGCAGAGATTCTTAAAGCAAGCAGATCCTTGTACTAATTTACACCTGGTATGGTGGGCATTAGGCTAGTTACAAAGGACCACATGGTACACTGACACCTTGGACTGGGATGTTCTGTCAACCATCACAGCTATTGATGAAAGGGTCTTTCTCTGAGAAATCTCAAAACCATGGATTAAGGCTAGATTGGCATTGCCATATGGTCATCATGCCATTGAGCCTAGTGGGTCTTCCTACACAGTGCCTCAAATAGGTAAAAAAGCACAGCTGAAATCTGAACATCTCCAATGAAACCAATAACATTTAGAGAAAGTAAATTTGGCAGGGTCAATAAGTGAGATACTTCATTTAGAAATGTTATGTCAACATGTTTTTTGAGCCAAGCAGGATAGACATGTGACAATACTAATGTAAGAATAAGGAAATGGGAAATTTATCCTGGATTATAAGTGTCAAAATCCAAAGTATAAAATAAAAAACCAAAGTGACAGAAACATTTGCACAGAAAATGAATACAGAACAACACAGTCATCACGCTGGAATCATATCTCAGATGATTCAGCAGGATCAAGCTCCAAACTATGAGCAGTGAAACAGGTCAGATGATCCAAGGATGTTAAAATGCACTTCCATGGCATCTTATGAAAAGAGATCTGCAAATACATTCTGCAGATCAAAGAGGCCAGAGAGGGAGATAGATCTCTGGATCATAAAGCATTTTAATCATTTAAGATACTGATTTGGACATCAATCAATGTAAAAGTAAGAGAGGCACACATGTCTAAAGAAAGAGGACTATTCTCTTCATTGCATATTAGACACTTGAAGGGAAATTAAATACTCAGTTTTGGAAGAAGAAGCCAACACGGGTTAACAACACTGAAGCTGGCCTTTGCATACTTTTTAAAATACATATTAGTAAAGCTAGGCTGGGGTTTTTTAAGACAAAACGTGAAAAAAAATATAGATACTCCTAATAGGTTTTTATACAAACACTTCATATGCACAAAATGAAAGACTCATAGGAGAGAAGAAGATTTATAATATATTCCAGATATGCCTCCTATCAACATCCATGCTGGGCCACTCCTTGTTCAGAATCCCAATTAATTTGCAGAACTGCTTAAAGACAAAGAAGCCAATATAAAATATATCTGATTTAATCCTATAATAGACATGCCTGAATAAGGAGACAAAGCTAAGCCTGAAGAGGACTTGATTTCCCTGCAAAATTTTTAAATAATCCAATTTTTCCTGCAGATCTTTCCAAACTTTTGCATTATGATGCCTTCCAGATTCATGCAGCCAACCCATGGTTTCAGAACACCCTTACCTTTTATCCTAAATATTAGGAAAAATATGAACTAATCTTTGTCCAATGACTGATCCTTGAGGAACCTTTCTAGTAACTGCTGAGTAATTTTTCTCATTAATAGAAAAATTTAATTTTCCTTCCTGCATGAGGATTGTTCTCAGTCACCATGACTTATTATAATCTTCCCTTTTAGAATACCTATTGTACTGGTTTTGTACTAATGCTAATCTTCACAGCTGTAAGAGTTTCACGAGGGCATGTAAAGATTAAGTGAAGTTTATATTGAAGACTATTTTGGTGGAAATCTTTTTCAAGACCTCTGTGTCTATGCTTAAAATTTTTTTTAAAGGAAAATTTACCTAATAGGTTTTAGCCTCAAAATGGCAGACCAAGAGGCCATATTCAGTCTTCAGTTTTGATATGCCTATTGTTCATTCACAGCTTCCATGAACTGCATAAAGTAACTTAACAATAGCTCTGTAAGACATCTACAAGCCCTTGTGGAGTTCACACTCTGTCTGGGTTGTCAAACATCCAGAAATTCTGGACAGATGGCCAAAGTCTGAGCAGAAAAAACCCTGTTTTACATACCATCTATGCTTGGCAAGCACAGACTTCTGTTAGACCCCTCTCAAAACCACCTACTTGAAGAATCCACACATGGTAGATTCAATTTGTCCTAAAGAGATAACAAATATCCCATACCATGGCGTGTTTTCACAGGTTCTTCCAAGTGCCACCCTCTGCCTCTCAAAAAGAGGTTAAAACTGCCTCACAGTGTGTCTCAAGAGCCAGATGGCAGTGACAGAAAAGAGTACAACTGATAACACAGAGACATATGCACTCTTGTGGTCTTTGGCCCCTTGAGATGCTTCTCAAAAGTAGGATAGGAAAAAGACTGCAGGCTGTTAGGAGACATTTGTACGTGACAGGCCCACATTTTACTCCTCCTCCTCATTCATAGCTTCAGTTCTCTCAGCAAGAGATCTCTCCCAAGCACTAAAACTTTGACGAAGATTAAATGCTATGTTAAAATTACTTTTCTGGCAGCCAGCTCTGGATGGGAGGATTCTTCTGTTAGCTGAAGTGCTGGGTGCAAATGATTACTTTTGAGTCATTTTTGTGAAGAGATTCAGCCTAAACACATTTAGCAACAGGACAGAGGTCTGATAAAATACACCATTCAGATAAATTATTGCATTTTTAGTTTTAAACATTATCTTAGAATGACGCTAAATATTCATTTTCACAGTTTTAAAGTGACTTGCTATTTAAAAAAAAAAAAGTCTGATTTATCCTTCCTTCAGAACTGCAAAATATGTATTGAACCATAACCCCACGTGTTTCCTGCTTCTGTTTACTAATAAAACCTCTTGACAGTCTTGATTAGAAAGTGTCACTTAGAACTCTTTGATCCGGTAATATAGTAATGACACATTTGACATGTTATAAAATGCCAGAAAATAAACTTGAATGGAGCTGCTTTTTTCTGTGAAAAAGAGAGCAAACTTTACCATGCCAACTAAAGCTACTTGCACCTATTAAATAGAAATACAAACAGAAATATAAAATCCTTTTGGTTTTAAAAAGATTAGGTTAAAAGAAAAGATTGTGAAAGAAGACTCAGGGTCTTTGTTGTCTTATATTTGTCCTTTATATCATGTCTTCAGCCTGATCGTCTAAATAATAAGTTTCTATGTGATTATTTTTACCATACTTTGCTTTTATTTGTATTTCTGCTTTTTTATTTTATAATTTGCTGTAATGTAATGATTTTTATTTCTCATGGAAGTCAACTGCATTATAATTACCAGACACATAACGGAGGCCCTGTCTAAGTAGTTTTACACTTATTTTAGTTATATATGAAGCTTTTCTTTCCCCCCTCTTTTTCTTTTGAGCACAATTATAGTACTAGGTAGTGGTGTTAGTTAAAGAGTAATTCACAGCATGAAAATTGAGACCTTGCTGACACTCACAGAGATTTTTTTGTGTAAACACATTAAAATATATCCTGGTGAATACTCCCAAAGTAAAAGCACAAAAGAAGATTCAATTTGCCAGAAGTGACCAAAAAAATCAAAAACTAAAAAATGTTACTTCTCATAAAGACAGTACAAATAAATCCTAGTGCAGAGAAGTAACTTGGGTGGTGACAGTTCATCCCTTCAAGTAACAAATTTTTCACTTTTTTTTTAAACAATTTTAAAAATTTCATAGTAAAGAAGACTGTTCATATCTATCTCCCTGACAAAAATGGATAAATTAACCTTCTTTGCACAAACATTTATTTAATAGCCTCCTAAAATTTCAACAGTTGTTTATATAAATATTTTTCTTATCTATACTTCCTAGATTATTTGTAAATTTGATTATGGCAACCTTTCCTTCCCTCACAGAGATGTTGCACTAATAGGCACATTACAGATGGCAGGATGTACAAGTGTTATTATATAAGGAATGTGCATACTGGTTCAAATTCCCTAGGGAAATTTATTAGAATAATAAAAGAGGAAAACTGAGAGATTCAGAATTTCATGGGAAATATAAGCATATTCATAACACCTTAAGATTCTTTTAATTAAATTTTCGAGGCTTTCAAGTTCAAACTTCAACTAAAAAAAAAGCATGTTTGTACATCTGTAGCAATCTCTAGGTAATGTTTGATTACAAGGTTTAGTTACCGTTAGCATGCAAACTCTAAGCAGTCATTTAGAGCAGAAGAAGAAGTTGT
The DNA here is from genome assembly GCA_013397565.1 of Ptilonorhynchus violaceus. Taxonomy (NCBI): domain Eukaryota; kingdom Metazoa; phylum Chordata; class Aves; order Passeriformes; family Ptilonorhynchidae; genus Ptilonorhynchus; species Ptilonorhynchus violaceus. The sequence goes on along the minus strand of VZRJ01009219.1, from coordinate 169,515 downwards.
TTGCTCAATAAACTAAACCATATGTCATGCTTTCTGTTTCCACAAAATACCGTCTTGGATAGAAAACAAAATTGTCCCTGGACAGGCTTCCACACCTCAGTTTCCATGTGCATCTTGCTTAGACATCAAGGAAAACCTTTGGAAGGAGAGTAATGGCCATTAATGTTAATCACCCCATTATGCCAATAACTCAATCCAGCAGTGTCAGGTTCCACATGATGTATTTAAGTAAATGAAAAATACAACCACCACAACCTGTTCACTTATCTAGCGACTTCTTTCTGCAGGCTTTTTTCTTTCTGAATAAGGAAAAAAATCATGTGATCTCATGGCAAACTGAGTGGAGAGACTCATGTGACTAAGAAACATTTCCATTTTCTGCACTCTGTGTTTCTCCTAAATCAGTTTTCAACTGGGTCAGTCCACTGCCCAACCTGCCAAATCTTTGCAGCAACACAGAAGACAGAGAGAGCACTCCTCCAGCTGTGGCTTTAGATTTCGTGTCGTCACAGACTCATGCTATGAGGTGCCTTAAAATAACAAAACAAAACAAAAACAAACAAAACCCAAACAACAACAGAAACAAACAAAAGCCAACCAAAAAAAAAAACCAAGAAAAAACCCCAAAACAAATTTTGTAATGTGCCATATTATATTCAAGCCAAATCCCTAGCATTTTCTCTAGCTTTCTTTTAAATTAGGTTTATAGCCTTTTACATATAACTCAATGTGGCCTGAAGACTTCGTAAATACAGAAAGAATGAATATTTTGAATATTTTGAATGAATATTTTCATTCACAACAGTCTTGAAAAACCAACACTGTATCCACAGAGATGGGGACATTAGGCTGGTTGTCCTGTCCCACACACAAAAGAAACTTTTTTATTAGGAAATAAAATCCTAATTGAAGTAACTAAGAGAAATTTCTAATTTTTAGAACACCTTACATGCTAATTTCCTACATAAAATTGTAGATTTTCTAAAACTATTTTTATTTCATTTTCTTGACATGAAAAATATTATTTTAGTTTATGTGATCTAAAATTATTTCAAGCCAATTACATTTACAATTTCCTTCCTTCCTATAGAATGGTAATTTAAAGCCTATCCTCTCATGCTGGGGAGGCTTCCATGAAGGTCTTGCCATTGATTTAATGTCTGGGTATGAGAACAGATTCACTCTGCTCCTGTCCCCAGGTACCAGGTTTTGACCAAGGATAGCCAGTGCCAAGTCCCTGCTTCGTCCTCTGGCATCGCAAGAGGGATGATTTCACTGAAGGGAGTCTAGAGATAACATTTACCACTTCTAAAAGCAGTACAGAGGCAGCTGGGGTGGGACTGGTGAGAGCATGAGGAAGTCGTAAACCATTTACCTGTTTTTGTCGCAGCACTAAGTGGCCTTGGTGTCACTGGGGGCAAGTTTGGGTCACAGAGCCAAAGCACCAGCTCCACACCCAGGTCTGTCTAGCCTGAGGGCTGCAGGCACACTTACCAAGTCAGGAAGGCACTTTCACAATCCAAAAAGAAGAAAAATAAAATAAACTTTTTTTTTTTTTTTAAGTTGATAGGCAAATTCCTGCCGACTGGCTTTTAGGAGCAAAGGGAGGAGGGCATAATATGCTATGATGCCTGTAACTTTTCTGGATTTCTACTTGTAATGTCATTTGTGCATGTAAACGTGGCACATTTTGATTGTTAACGGGAACCAATTTATTTTGTGTTTTGGACTTGATGTCCTCACAGTTTTGCAAAATCTTCTTATTGATCACCATGCCTGAGGTACACCCAAAGTATTGTTTCTTGCCTGCACACGACAGCCACCCAGATAAAAGCCAGCGATGCCTATAAAGTGGCAGAATAAGAAAACAAGTGAGAGTGCTCCTCGCATGCCCTCTATTTGCGAGGGAAGACAGATCATCCACTGGGTCTTATCGATTGGTCCCTGCCATGGGGACTCCAGGGTCCTCAGCAGTGTTTATGATATTTTACGCCACATTAACTGTTGAGATGATATGCTATGACAGATCTTTAAAAAAGTGTACCCCTGAGCTCTAAATTGTTCCAATTATGCCTTTAGCATAACAGTTCCCTACCAAGGGGCACCACCGCTCAGTGCCTTAGGAAAAGAAGGAGAGGAGAGGAGCCAATAATTTTCACATGTGCTGACCTCCCTCTACCCTCACCCAGCAGAAGCCTGTCATTGCTTTCATTTACTGTAGCTTTTCATAATCCTTAACATATGGCCTTTGTTTTGATAGGCATGAAATTACATCAAGGTCATTTTTAATAACTGTCAATAGCCCCAGAACAGCGGTCAGCTTTATTGACACCTTAGTTGAAGGGCTCAGGGAGCTGTAAGTAGTGCACAGACCCTGCTCGAGAAAGCTGATCCACTGGGAAACAGATTATTATTGATATTAGTAAATTAGTATTGATAGAAATTTGATGGGTATCGTGCATCTGGATCCCTCCACAATACACTAATGTCAACCAAAGCCCACAGCTCCCTCCATTTCAGACAGGCAATTTATTTGCATTCTCTACATCTCTTTGTTAGAGGGTGGGAAAGGGGAATAGCAGGGGGAAGAGGAAAGCACACGTGACAGCAGCAACTTATGCTTTCAGGCACATATGAAGTAGCTTCTGGAAAACAAAAGCTTCTGTGGAAGTACCCATTTTCTCTTAACTGGAGAGCAAAATTCCCTCCCGTGCCCATTCTTTCGTCCTCTTCTTGCTCCATTTCTGTCACTTCCCTGCTCCTTCCCACTTTTTTAGCTCTATTTCTGCACCTGTTTTGCTTGGCCTAACCTGAGGTAAACATAAAGATCTTATGCTAAGCATTCTGGAGATTTTTGTGACAATGTCTAATAGTGTCTATATGCCCCTATGTCTGTTTGCACCATGCAACACCAGCACACAAATAGTACAAAGCACTGTTCTTCACTTCTGCTCATTATGCTTTCGTGTAGGAAAGTCAGGAGAGTGAAGTTCACTACTGGTTTCTGTCATTTTTCCACTGTTACCATGTGCCAGTGGTTGCTGGCATGCTGATTTTATTAAACAAATATTTAGAGGTCCCAAACAACGCGATCAAGCATGCCTACAAATATTAACAGAAGTGAAATAGAAACTCTCACAGACTTGGAAATGTCAAAAAAGGATAAAAATATGGACAGCTTCACTTAAATCTGAGTTATCTAAAATGAATTCTAACTCTGCACAAGGGAGGATGTTTTCAATCTTCTCCATGTAAAATGCAAGATGGGAAGCATTTGAAACCAATATAACTGTTGCACAAGTTTACTTTTTTCGTTTTCTCATACTATTGTCTTTAAATATATATATATTTTTACATTTTTATATCTATATATTTACATATTTTATATATATATACATAAATTCTTAGTCTGGTTTTCAGTCTTATCTATATTAAACATTATTATTCAAAACTATGTATAGCAATTGACAGTCCTGCCTGACAACTCCATCTGTTAGATGACTTCTTTGAAACATATCTACTTACTTCCAAGGCAATGTTTCAGTCCTTTTATGACTAGTAATCCACACTGAGGTAGGATATGAGCCCTCACCATGTCACATAAAGCAGTTTTCACATCAAAACCAGCTATTTTCTTTTTCCGTAATTGCAGATTGATAAAAACAGATTGATATCTACTATACCAATAAACAGTAAAATTATACCAATATAAATATTCCTTTCTCTGCCGATTTGGATTTCTCTTCATATCAGATATGCTGAAAGTCTATAAATCACAAGAATATCATAAAATCAGATGTATTAATAAACAGCCTAGTCCTAAGAGAACCCTGTTGCCAGACACTGCAGTGGACTAAAAAGGAAGAAAAATATATTTATGAGAACAGAATTCAGTCCAGTCTGTTCTTTATACACCCAAGAACTACTGCAAGCAACCACAACTGGAATTTTCCACAATTCCTTATAGCAGTTTCTTTAGAAATCCCTCTCTGCCAGCCCTGCTGGGAATTTTACTTTTCAACCATCTTCACTAAGCAAAAAGCTGCCATCTCACTGTTTGGCAAATCTTCCCAACAGCACCAATACATTCAGAAATCAGTAATGATCAGATCTCATTAACCTCATCATGACTTTAATGTAATATCATTGCACCTTGAAGACCAGCATCTGCAGAGCAAAAGAGAGACAGATAAAGTCTCAGTTGTCATGACCACTCGTGAGTTGACTAAACCCAAATTTTACTAGATTCTATACTAAACTCAGTCCAAAGTATTTTCTGCCTACCAGTTTTTTTTCAGTAGATATATAAATGAAATATCTTAGACTCAGCTAAACCTAGTGCCTAGTCAGAGAAAGACAGAAACAGACTCTCCTCAGTGATACCTGGTGAACATACAGGGGAAAAAAACCCCTACATTGATCTTTCTGAGACTTATCAAGCACTAGAACACATCTCCCAGAGAAACTGGGGAGTGTCCATCCTTGGATATATTCAAAAGCCAATTAAATGCAGCCTTGAGCAATCTGTTGTAGCTGGCCCTACATTCAGCAGAGGACATTGCACTATGGTGTCCAGAGGCCACTTCCCACCTCAGCTATTTTGTGGCCCCCCAAAATTACTTCTCTCCTCATACAGTGGTCTTTCCATCCTATCCCCAAACTAATAGCGAAGACAATTTTTACTTCCAAATCTCTAAAAATTATTAAACAGTTGCTCTCACTGCTCTTCCCAAAAGAAACTTCACAAGCTTCACACTGTAAAACCAATTCAGATCCAAAATTCTTCAAAAACAGAATCACAGGTGGTCAAGGTAACAAGATACCATTAAGACAAAATGCTAATTTTAGTAACACATGGTTGCCTCACTGAAATGCTCAAGTCCATTTTGACATATAGAGGAAAAACAAGCCATGGTATGTAAGGTAGGTCCTAGTCAACTTCCTTCTCTGCAGTTACAAACAGAATTTGCACAAGGAAACCAAACGCATCCAAATGCAATCCACACACTGGGTGGTACCAAATGGAAGGTCAGTCTTTCTTAAGTGCTCTCTTCACATCAGGAAGATTTGTTGCCTTATTCTGGAACAACAGACTCAACAGTATTGCATGATCTGTGTGTCCATATGTGAGTGGGAAGCAAGTAGAAAAGGATAGCTTATTGCTTTGTTTTGCTTCTAAAACAAAACAATTATATTAAGAAGATTTTATTTCAGACTTGTTTTGAGTCAGTTATCTGTGTAAATTCTTAAGTGCTAAAGAGGATGAGAAAAGTTTAGAAGGCTGGTTTGGTTTTGCTTTGTTTTTGAGGGGTAGGTGGTTTGGAGGCTTTTTTCCTTGTTATTTCAGCTGAAACCATAAACTTTTTTATAAGCAAAAATAACTAAAAAATAACTCCTCATGCAGATATGATAGTTCAGTACACTTTGCAGTACATCAGAGATTACATATTCACCTTCAGAAAAGAATAAAACACAAACACCCATTTGATGTGAATTGACTGGGGAATCAGCTACAGCCTATTTGGGTGCACAAGAGACTATGCTTCCCATCTCCTGGAAGACAAACACTTATTTACATGCAGCATACTACTGTGTTTCTTAATTGTATGCTATTTAGTGACAAAGATGACTACATTTTCTACTTTGCCTCCTTCTGTATTTCTGTCTTGCCTTAGTAAGCTCTTAATGTCTGTCATAAATTAGTTGTGTATGTCTGAAAACTATATTCATGCTGTTAAAGAAGATGACCTTCCAGACAGCAGGAAACAAGTGCTGCCAGCACACTCTACCACTACAGAAGATATGCACATTTTAGGCAGCATACATTTTATTTTGAAAATTGTTTTTATATTACTTGAACTTCAGCTTGTAAAAGCATTTTGAGCCTGATATAACACAACTATGCAACTAGGCAGCACTAACATGTTGCTAGTCTAAACAAACTAGGTCCTGTCTAGAAACAGGACTGGAAACTAGGTGACTTTCCTGGCAGGTCAGCACCCTCACCACCAGGCTTCACAGTCACCTTTACTCAGTTACTCTAAAAATCCGTTGCCAAAGCTTACAGGAGCATTTATATAAAAATAAGACCTTCAGATAGGAGAACTAGGAGGTGTTATCTTGGAGCATCTTTACAGTACTAGGATGAGTAGAACCAGATTAATTCTTGGCCAGGGAAGGTGAAGTCTACTCCTGGAAAGCGGAGTTCTTTGGCCCAAGACCTTGTTTTCAGTGTTGTCTGCCTCACAGAAAGTAAACACTCTAACTTCTAGGCTAAAAGGGCAATGGCAGCTTCTTTAAATCAGCCGTACTGAGAACAGCATCTAATTTCACCACTAAGGTTAACCTGAAAACTAACCTGGAAAAATTCTGTACAGAACTGTCTCTTTCAGAATTTCAAAAAGAACAATTATTGCTCTTCCACATGAAATTGCTAATTTAATTCTGCAAATACTTTCTTGTTTTTCTTCTTTCTTTTAAAGAAATAAACTAACTAGGGGGAAAAAAAAAATAAATGCCCGAGTTGAGACGTGAGACCTGCCAACTTCATATTAAAAATTCCACCTATAGCTTATTGCTGGGCTGTGGCCATTTGATAATATGCCAAATGACTTCTCAGCAAGCGCTTTCCAAATATTGGAAATCCAGGGTGCTGGGACCATAGGCAAGACGCAGAAATTTATGAAGTGGTGCCACCCAGCAAGAAAGGAGAACCAGTGCTTGTGACTCACAACTGAACAAACATCCATGGGGAAGACAGACAAGACGCAAATAGGTCAGCAGCTGTAGTTTCAAGATCTACTTGGCATAGGTTGGACTGCTATTTACTATGCCCTCACTGAATTCGCTTTCCAGATATAAGCAATGCTTAGCCATTTATATGGAGGAGAGGTGACATGAAAATCCTATAATATGCAACATTTGTGGATCTGTGGAAAACCTGGGAACAAAATAAGCAGACAACTTGCTTTGCCTTTGAGGAATGTAACACTCAAGTGAGAAAATTAAACTGAAAAGCAGAAAAAAAACTCTGTGAGCGGGGAACGCTTCAATGCAACACAAACCTAAGAGGTAAGCTGCAAATTAAATGCAGCCATAACCACTGAAAAGAGGGCCTTGTAGCCTGAAATGTTGAGTTTAAAAGGTCCTAAATACAAACCCAAAGACCTACTGCACAATATGAAGTTCACTCCTCCCACTGACTGCGCTACAGCAATAGCTAGAAAGGAAAAGTCTGCAATGATCGAACAGAAGGGAAAAAAATCCCACAGAATAAAAAGAAGTGGTAAAAGAACAAAACCTTCTCCAAGTACACAGCCAGATGTGAAAACAAAGGTTGTAAACAGAACTATGCATAAAAAATAGGAACACTTCACTTCCTAATCGCAACCCATTCTCTGCTGCCGGTTGAGCCGATCTCTTGATAGTATCTGTTCGCATGCCCATTCCTCTTCTGCATGTGAACAAATGAGCTAAGCAAAGCCTTTATAAAAGGAGAATGGAAAATAGAAGACTACAAGCTATGAAGGAGTTTAAATTATTTAGTGTTTGTTTTCCTTCTTTCCATGCTCTCCACACTTCAGGAATACTTCTCAAATGACCATCAATATGGACACAGAATAGACCTATGAGAAAAATTAATGCAGTTACATTCAGATTTTACAGAAAACTATTTCCTTCAGATAGAGTAGTCTTTAATCTCAGACTGCAATATATTTTCTAGCACTTTGGTAATAAAGTAAGTATCTACTGTACTGTATTAATTAAAAGAAAAAGTGGCACAATTTTTTTAAAACAGTGGGAAATAAAATACATCCATTTGGGGGAATTCCATCCCTGAGTATAGCCTATAGACATAGATGAGAAAGTACTTTTTTTTTTTTAGGTAGCTATTACATGACATATGAGACCTCATTGCAAAACAGAGGTCTATATAAGAATCAAGCAAAGCAAACACACCACAAAACAATGTCCAAAATAATCATCTGGGTCAAGTTTTACCAAAACCTTGGCAATGTATACAGGATCAAAAATATTTTACTACATATAATGAATAGTTTTAAAAAAAAAATGGGTGAACTTCTGAATTTTTGACATCTATAAAAGCATCAGGTGTGTTATCATTTACCTCACTGGTTAAAAAAATTACACATTATTTCTGTCCAGTCTCACACTGAGTAAGAAATTTCTTCATGTTTGAGGAACACATTAAATAACACTGTTCCAAGTCACTTGTTAAAAACTAGTTCATATTCCAGCCACAAGTGTGTGTTTCTTCATAGTGCATCAGACACAAAGTGTAGCAAGATATAGGCAAGCTTTATTATCATAGAATCAGAGAATTCTATTATAGTTAACTTGCTACCAGAAAATACAGTGCAACTGGCAGAACCTGCCATAACAATAGGACAACAGGAGGCCTTGGCTTGCACAGAGGCCTATGTGTTAATATTTGTCATAGTTTAACCAGAAACCATCTGACCAACTTATATACACCTCTGAAATAATGTCCATCAGGGTTGTGTCTATACTGTAGACATTCCCTTTTTCTTGATGGGGGCAAAATTTTTAAGAACAAACTTCATGAAGGAAAAGAGTCCATGGGAAAAGGAAAAGGAAAAGGAAAAAAAAGGAAAAGGAAAAGGAAAAGGAAAAGGAAAAGGAAAAGGAAAAGGAAAAGGAAAAGGAAAAGGAAAAGGAAAAGGAAAAGGAAAAGGAAAAGGAAAAGGAAAAGGAAAATCCACCCCCAAAAAAACTCCACCAACAAAACCAAAATATCTTCCTCCCAATAAAATAAATAAAAATAAAAACCCCCACACAACAAACAAACAAACCCAACAAAACCCAAAAGCTAAGCTTAAATGACAATACTTTGAGAATAGTTCATCTCAGCTATGAAGATGCAGAAGTCCCAAAATGATAGTTCAGATCACTGGGCATTTAGAGGGAATAGCAGGAAATGTTTTTCAAATGGCAGGCTGTGTGTTACCACTTTAAGTACTGGGGGATCTCTGTAAGAAGTTCTGGTGATTACATGACCTTTGCTTCAAGCTCAAACATGCCTTTTGTTCCATCTGATAATCTTAGTTTCTCATCATGGCTCCATTTTACACCCAAGAGAACTTTTCTAGGGTTGCTCTTCAGCCACTCTGCTAGTTTGGGGATAGGTGCTGGACTGGACAGCAGAGATCTCTCAAGAGTTTGGCAGGTGAGATTCCCCTGCAGAGTAGGAGCACTTCATAACCACAAACAGAGATGCTTCCTAGACTGCTCTGTGGCTCTTAGCTCAAAAACCTGTGAAAGCAGAAAGCCAGTGAGCTGGAACTGCATCCCAGGAGCACATCATCCAGCATGCAAAGGGGCACAAGACTGATATGTAAACTGTTTGTCTCTGAACAACATTTTTCCCAGATCTTGACTTGATATCAAGATGACAAGCAAAATGAAGAAAGTAGAAGTCTGAGCACTGTTTCAGAGGAGCCTGACTGAAGGACAACATGCCTGAGCATCTTGTACTTCTGTAGAACCACAGCATACCAAGCAGCACATCTGGCCACCACATGCTCTGACTATGCTCACTCATCTGCTTGCAGGGCAACTACTAAAGAGGTACTGATTGGAAAGCACATGTTACTGTCCTCAAAAAGTATATCATGGCTTCCATAAAGTAAAGCTTTAATTAAGCAGTAAAAGAATACAACTTTTGCAAACATTTAAAGCAACATGAAAAAAATAAAGCACCAGTTTTTGACTGCTCTATACAAATCATGTCATTACGTTTAGTTTTAGTAAAACAAATCTTATTTTCCACTGGGTTTAAGCAGAAAGTATACTCAAACATCTCATGATAACACTTTGTCAGAGATGGCATATTTGGTCTGAGCCTTGCAAGCATCCAAATTCCCCACGCTCCAGGGAATGCTGAGGCACAACCCCCTGTGGCCTGATGCCCGCACAGCACCCCGTCTTGGTGCAGTTGGTCACGTACCTATCTGTTCTTCTGCCTTTAACCTGGTCTTCATGTCTCCAGAGAGGAGTGAAAAGATGAGTTCTCTTGGTTTAGCTCTCAAGATAGTTTAACCACCATCTCTGTCACGGATGTCGTGATGATGGCCCCGGCAAAATTAGTAATGAGACATAGCTAACAAAGACTGAACTTTCCTAGCAAAAAAATACAAGGGATAGTTCACACTTAGTTCACCAGCTGCTATAATGCACAGGCACTGTTTCCATAACCATTGCCCCAGGGAGTTTGGGAAGGACTCCAGTGGTTTGAGTAAGGGTAGAGACAAAGTTTAATTATGTAAAGGTACCACATACTATGGTGGTTCTGGCTGAGATGATGATAAATGAAGAGTACAAAATTCCAGCCCAGTAACATTGGTCATCAACAGAAAAGGTACACTATGGGTATGTAAGTGGAAAGAAATTTTGCCTTGGCATCTTTCACATTCAAATGTGTTCATGGAAGTGACTGTCCAAGACCAGAGTCATCCGAAGAGAATAATTAGCCAGTACAACATAAGTTTAGGACTTTACCAGTGATTGTGGGAACTGAACAGAGATGCTCACATAGTATTGGCTTTAACACTCACAGTTTCTTATTGAAGTCTGGTGATAATCCATCTATGGGAGGTAAATTGTTTATTGGCAGACATCTTCAAAATTAATATTTTTTTCATGAATATTTTCAAAGGTTTTTAGTGCATTTTGTCTACCATGGATTGAAAAAAACCCACCTTGGGACAATATTTATACAATTATTTATGGTACAGTAGCAATAGCTATACAAAATTAATCTTCTTACAATTGTTCATCTTGAATCATAGAAGTTGGGAGCCTTGGTTTGCAAGCCCCCATTTGCAGTGAAGAAGCGTATTCTTCTATGTGATTTTCCAACCAAAAGCAACTATCAGGTAACTGTTAAAATTAAAAGCAATTAAGATCTTAAACAGGCAGTTATGGCAGGCATTGCCATAAACTGAAACAGAACAAAAAACTCCACTCCTATTCATTAGGCATTTGTCACAATATATACACTGCATGCTTTTGTTTGAATAGAAAAGCAATTATGTTTTAATACACTTATATTCTACTCATCTCCTCATCATCCTGGGATAATGAGTCATTAGAAAAAAGAATATTATATACAGCAATACAGCTTATTGTTCTGTGCAAATTATTATTGCATCAGCTGAGCATAACTACCTGACAGGAAAGCTTAGTTGTCAGCAGTTTCTGTTTGTGCTTGCACTATCCATGCAAGCTTCCAGAAAGCTTTTTCTTATCTAGCCCTGGTTTATGCTCTTAGTGAACCTAAAGTTCGTGACCCCTGCATCAGATGTAGGCAGAGAGGACACGATTTGATGACATAAAATAAAAATAAAAAAATCTGTGTATATCTGCCATGTGACTGACTCCCATGAGGCACAGATGCATCTGAGGCAAGTCCAGAACATACAATTACCACGACTACAGCAGAGTAACTTATTTAATGCAGAAAAAAGTGGACATGAAATAAAAAGTATAATATTCATTTTCATATAAATCAACATCATCAAATTGCTGAAGTACACAGTCAAGGCAGATAGGCCGGGGAGATCATTGGTTTTAAATGAGGAGAGTCAGAGTTCAGGCTTCTTTCTGCAGATGACCCGATTATCCTTAAACCAGTGCCAAGATAAAAATCATGCTTCCACACCCATAAAGCTACTATATCAGCTCTGAAAAGGGAGCTATGAAAAACAACAGTAGCCAAGGTGAAATGTTAGGCAAGGTTAAACTATCCGTCTTTAGGCAGTCTATGCTGTGTCCTTGTCCTCACCTACTGCAGGATGTCAGGAGCGTGACCCCGGCAGAGACCTCACGCAGGCTGGGGACACTGCAGTAGTCATCTCCAGGAGAAGTGAATCTTTCTCCTGCAATGATGTCCAGGATAGAGCTGACTATTAGCTCTGCTGGAGCCATTACCCTACAAGCCATAAACAGCATAAACAAAGACGGGTAATTGGTTAAGCATGTTGAGAGGCTATATTTTTACTGCCCAAACAAATGGTTCTTTAAAGTAGGACTCTGCCATCCCTTATTATATTACTGTATTTAAAGCAAGCCTAAAAATAAATGGGTGTTTCAAAGGTAATAAAGATAGAAGGCCAAAATTCTGCTCTGCAATAACTGTTATTTACAAAAGTCACAAAAGCCACTTGTATCATGTCTCTCCATTAAGTTTACAATTAACAATTTTAGAAACTAATGGGAAAAAAATTCGTTCCAGAGGTAATTGTTACAGCTGGTTTCTCAGAAAAAATTTCTACACACCTTGGACATCCAAAAGTGAATTTACCGAATACAATACTTCTGCTTTATAGATGTATCACTGCGCTTGATCAGCATCAAAAGAGGGAATACATATATGCATGTGGGAGAACAGTTAATTGCTTCCTATCTTACAGCGATAGGGGCATGCCATTAATTCTGCAGCATATGGCACAAAATTAGAGCCTATTGCTACTACATTTTCATCATGTTAGAATGCTAATGCTAGGTTGCACTCTTTATATAAATCTAATAAAATACACGAGAAATAAGTTTCGGGCCTTGGTAAAGTCTGGGTTGTTGATTATTCAGTTTTCTTCCTAAATAGTAGACTTTAAACCACAAGTTAGTAATATGTACAGAGAAAGAATTTTAGTCTTTTACACAGTTAAAGGCAAGCAGGAATAAGTGATAAATACCTGCATGTATGCAGTACTAAGGTTACCCTTGAAAATCAAAGCTTTTGTCGGAAAGGGAAAGCATAATATAGTACAGGTCTTTCATAAACACTTTTAGGGTACCTTTGTGAATCCTAATGCCCGATTACCGGAGTTTGTGGCAAAGGTTTATATCATACTGTATGTACAGAAACTGTTTTAAAGGGTTTATATTGAAAGATGGCATCAAAATAGCCATTCCGATAAGAAGAAAAAATAAACTGAAGCAGAAATAGACTTATGTTAACAAAGCCTTTTTGGATTCTAAATATTATGATGCTCAGCATACGCTTGCTCTACACATCTATTTGATTTTCTAATGATGATATTGACGTGCCGTTAATAGAAATATGCAGCACATGCTTGCTAATCGTGATAAGCATACACTGCAAATCCATTTGATTGTTAAAATTCCTAATGATGATATCGATGCAATATTGACAGGCTGCTGAGAAAAAAATCCAGCATGCAGTGAATGGTTAAATGAGGTAAGATACATCAGATATCTGTTTGATTGTTAAATTTCCAAAAATTACTCATTTTTCAAGAAAATAAAAAAAAAGCATGCAAAACATGCTATTCTAAATATTCTACATTTTAATACTTTTCAAGCAGTATATGTACATTTTTGTGTTTGTTCTGAAAACATTATTTATATAATTAAACATATTTGAAGCTCTTTTTGGTAGCATGCTTTTAAAAGAGTAGTATTAAAATACTCATTTAATAGCTTTAGCAAAAAGTTTTTTCAGAAAAGAAAAATTCAAAATGAAGACTTTTTTAAAAAAATATTATTTTATTAAATAAAAAAATAGCATGGGCACTAAAATTTGAAGGCTGTTAATAAAATGGTAAATGCAGAACTGTAAATGTGATTTTTTGCGAAAAGATTTAGCACTTTTAAAACCTTTTTTCTATTAAAAAAATAAATTAAGTGATATGTAACTATTGAAGCCGAATACTTATAAGTTTCCCTGGAAATTATCATTACAAGAGAAGTGCAACTCTTTTGGCAGCAAACTGCATTCCCTATCCTTTTTGGTTTAGTAACCTATGAAGACACAAATAAAATTTCTGATTCATTCACAACGTTTCTTTCAACTTCATTTCCTACTCTATTACTCCCCCTTACAAGAAAAAAAAAAAAAAAATTAGTAAAGAAAGCCACCTCAAGTAAACTGAAAATTTAGGATGGGGGCAGGGGAGAAGCAGCAGCACCGCCGAACGCCGAGTGCTCCATGGCAGCAGAACTCACGCTCCACTGTGAACAACGCGTTTCATCTGTGATGTAAATTTTTGTTTCATCAACAATATAAGTGATTTACTACTGACTGGACTGATCCAAATCATATTAATCTCGGACTCGGGCTGCGGGTCCGCCGGCCCTGTGTATCCCGGAGGACAGACTGCCATCTAGTGACCGCAGGAACGCTATCCGACAGGGATGAATCCACACCCGGAGAGAACCGGGAGCCGCTCCCGACCCCGATCCTGGCTGTGCTCTTGGCCAAGGTGGGAGCGATACCTGTACTGTAGGTCTTCCAGATCCACTGCAAAAAGGTGGGACTACTGCTTACAGCCTACCCCAGAAGGAGATTTCAAATAAGGACACGCCACCTCCCTTCTTGATCAATAAAAATATTCATAATATTCACTGAAGGAATGAACTGGTTTTGTCAGAAAAACAGAGTACAAGACATTTTCTTATAAAAGACCATTAAATATATTCTCATCTATTGTACTGCAGAACTGCCTCAGTCTATCTTATTTTTATTTTTTCTGATGTTGCCACTTCTTACACTGGGACTTTTTCACCACGGAAACCTGTGACAGACCAGAATCCTGAATGCTACTATTTACAAAGTCATGATGGGAGCAAGAAAGAGACAAAAGCTTAAGCAACAGCAAACTCCAAGCAAAGAGAATGGTAAGCATATGCATAAGAATTAAAGGAAAATAGGCAAAGCAATAGGATCCATGTAGTTAATTCTGTCGGCTTCAGGTGCTTGCTTGTGTCTAACACTCTCAAGATCAGTGAAAAAAAGTTAATACATTGGAAAACATAACCCTTATAATGATTCAAGGCCATTGAAACCTAGAATTATCCACTCCTCACAGTGCAATAGCTGCATAATTAATGGTGCCTTCCTTTAGTATGCAGATTACTGTCTTCCAGTTCCATGCACACACTGGAATACACAGTACTGTGCAGCAAAGAGGATACTGGTTACTTCCAGCTTCAACCTATTCAACTCTTCAGGCTACAGAACCTGGAAAGCAACCAAAAAAAAAAGCCAAAAACCTCCCATAATTAAGAGCACAAGGAAAAATTGCACAAGTGCTTGGGTAAGTAATTAGTACATGGGAAAACATTTTAAGCGATGATGGTACATCATCCCAATTCATCCCACCAGTACAGCAGGAGGCATCAGGAAGCTGATACACTCTGTATTGCCAGTTTTCCTGTACATTGCCATAAACAACATGGGAAAGGGAATGACAGAACAGGGCAGGAACACTCTTTTGTATGATCAAGGTAGTCATTGCTACTACTACCACTCCCCTGAAGGAAGATTATAATGTACAGAAGAACTATACTCAGAACAAGATGTTTCCATAGCACAGCTACTTGAATAACTGGACAAGGCAAACACATAATGTTCTATTGGAGGTACTTCAGCTAAATGGTTGAAGTAGCTTTCACAGGTCAATAAATTATAAGAACTTGCCTGTGGCCTTGAAACAGGTGCAAACTAGAACTTGCTGTTTGTCTTTCTTTTTAAAGATAATATTTGATCCTCTTGAATTTGACTTCAGTTGATCTCCGCAGTGATAAACTTGCAAAACAGTTTGTCTGAAGACAATTTTGAGAAGCAAGTTCTAAAACTGTTGAGAAAGAAGGGTGAGGGCAGAGGGTGAGGTTAGCAGTGAGTCAAAGATTTATTCGGATGGTTAGAAGCCAGCTTCCATGGTATCTCAAATGACAGGATTCCTAAACTTGCAGAAAAAGAGTCAGAACCATATTTGTGTACAGTGTAATGCATCTAGTGCTGATGTCAACCTATGAACAAGAAACACACCAATAGAACCAGGAATACCATATGTATGTTATCATAGCTTACAAGTTGCTGAACTCTGTTAGCCTATTTCCAAGAAGAAAAAGGTGTTAACCAAAGTTTAGTTTTCACACTTCATCTGTGGTTACAGACATTGTTCCACAGAGAATTAAAGAGAAAATAAAGCAGGAGTGGTGTGGGTGGTATTGAATCAGACAGTTAAGGAGCTGCCAATACAACCTTTATTTTTTTTTAAAAAAGTCAAATATGATTTTATATTTTTTTCCAGTCACTATAATAATCTCTATCAATAGCAGAACTTTAAGTTTTGTAGTAAAGAGATTTTTAAGAACATTAACTTTTTAGTGCTAGAAATAGCTTTACTCCTTCATAACCACGCCTCAACTCTTGAGCCAATCAGAATCGAGTTCAGTTCTGTGAGTGCTTGTGACAACATGAAGCCTGTGAGAAACTTCAACTAATTCCAACTAAAAACCAAACAATAAATTATTTGATTTCAATTAAAAAACACACAAGTCTGATGCGGTTATACCATCAGTCACTGCAGTCAGAGTTGCTTCTTAGCTATCATTATTGGAGAAACTTGTGGTTTCAGCAGAGAAAGGTGGAAGAAAACACAAACTTTTAAATCATGGATAAAGCATCAAGGCTAGGAAGGAAGTGCACTCAAGCACAACAACATTTCAGCATGGTGTAATCCTTATAATCACAGAGGAGAGAAAGACCTAAGAAGGTACAAGAAATAAAAATAGCATGGATGGGAGAAAAAAAATCCATATCATATTTCAAATCTATGCAATTGCTTCTGGAAGCAAGAAACTTAGGCCTATAGTACAGAAAAAATAAAATAAAGACTTCAGACTGTTAAACAGACATTTTGAATAGTCAAGAACAGTGTGATCCACAGGAAAATATATTTTAGGAAAATAGCTTTTCCTTTACCAGCTGACAGGTAAGAAAATCAGAAGCTATATTGCAACCATGGCTAAGAAATATAGAAGATGAGAAAAATTTCTGTGAAATTTTCTGAATGAGTCCTGTGAAAGATCAAAGTATTTTTCACTGCAACTGTAAATTGGTTCAAAACAGTACAATAGGAAATTTACATGTCTTTGGACAGAACAGTAGATGTGTCCAGAACTATAGGGACAATTAATAAACTACTACAATATGTCAAATTAAAGTGTATTTCCAACTGTAAGTCAAAAAGAGAGGGCAAATATAGCAGAGAGTAAATTGATCTCCTTCAAATTTATTACAGGGGACAAGAGATGCAAGAGTTCCCAAGAAAACAAGTGTATTGTCATGCTTGCCACATCACCAACCATTTTTCAAGACAGTTGTTTTCAGAACAAATTGTGCAGAAATGCAAACCAAAATTTGTCCATAAAGATACAGCTGGAGGACAGTTTTCATGATACAGAAACAAATCTCTTTTGTTGGGTTACTTAATAAATTTGCCAGATTGTAAAGCAGATTAGTTTTTGACATAAACCACAGGAACAGAAAGTGAATTTCAAAGAGACATTGTAGCAGAGTTCAAAGTAGATGTAGTGTCAAAAACTGTGTCCAGATGAATGAAATTGTCTACAAATGAAAATAGCTGTCCCAAACTGAGAAACTGTTTTGAACTGTAAAGACAGTGACTCAAATGGAAGCAAGCACCAGGGCTGAGTTTAATAAGCTTTAAGTGATCTTATGCTTCATGCCTTCCAGAAGACACTTATGTTCTCAAAACCTTCCAACCACACACCCATAGTACAGTGATTAGTGGCTCACCAACATTAAAATAAAAAACAATCAGTAAAAAATTCCCAAAAAAACTTCACATGGGGAAGGGACTCCACATAAATACATAAAAACTTCAAATATGTATAAATCAGGTAGGGTTTTGTTGTTACTTATTACTGCACATAGAGAAACCTGAACTTCTAGAAAAGGGGTCAAATTCACGATGTAATAAATGAAGCTGCAATAAGATACCAAAGCAAGCAAACCTGCTCACCTTGTTGCTACACTTAGTGTTCTACCAAAAGAACATAAGCCTGAACTCCAATCCCACAGTAGTGAGCCAGGTGCAGTTTTTAGGTTAACAGAGTGCCTGGGAATAAGATCAGGATTCTGCCACTTGAAATAGGACAGGGTGCAGCACATGCATCACACCACCACTGGAGCACTCAGGTACTTTGTGCTCTGTTGAAAATATCAATTATTAGTTCAATATCCTCATTCCTGTCTTCCACAGCCTCACAACAAGGCTTGGGATTCTGCTACCTTCCAACCAAGCTGACACTGGGGAGTTCTGATTAATAATAGTCAGATTTGGCGTACAATAAAAACATAACTTCAAACAAATATATTCGTAACAGATCAAAAATCTATTTTGACCTCAGCCTGAGGCATAATAGCGTTATCCAAATGTTGTCCCCACTGGCCTTGGGAATGAAGAACACTGTCTTGCAAATCTTTGCTGTTTTGAAGGATCTGGTTCAAATAGCCACTGAATATTGCTAAATGGTTTTTAGCAGTTTCCTGCATTTGAACTGACCATTTAACACAATGCAGGGAGGACTCAAGAGAGACTAATATCAAGAAAAAAAAAAAGCTTTTTTTTGGAACTCTCTAAGTTTATAGTATATAAGTATAGTACATAGTAAATAAGGTGCTCTACTGATAAAGGTTAATACCCTACACCCTGTAAAAGTACATTTTCAGGTTCAGTTAACTCCTTATCTCTAAGCATACTAAATTCACAGCACTGCCTATCTATTCCCTTAATTAACTGGTTTTGGTTTTGCTTTTTGCTCACTATGAATCTTTGTTTGCCACAATCCTAACCCAAAGATTCCTAAAATTGTTGATCAGAAATGACATAAGATTTTGCAAAAATTGCACACATGATGGCTATAACAACTATCTATTTAATGCTGCTACCGTACCAACACATTGTAAAAGTTCAGACATTTCAGTGAGTGGTTTCTCTCTCTCAAGGGAGTCAGTACTTGACACACCAAATAAACAATCTCCTTTCCCCACAAATGCTAAATAATTGCATCTCAATTCTTGTGTCGCTCTACATTTATGCAAAAATTATTGTGGATGTTTATTTATGTATGTTACACCTGCACCAGTGTTATAGGCTGAGACTTGAGGAAAATGAGCTTCCTGACCCTTCAAGTGCATGGCAGCTCTCTAACAGAAAATGGCTTTGGCTTGTATTAAAGCTGTTTTAGATAAGATAATTTCTGTTCTTTTACAGAGACACTTAACCACATTGTTTTGCATCTAGTTGTGCACTTTTGACATATGATCTTTATTTAAAGAATAGATTCCACCATATACTCAGGATTTGGTTTTTTTTTTTTGCTAAGGGGCTAAATGATCAACATTGGTTAGTGTATTTGATTATGGGAAAAACAGAAGCTATTTTTTGCCAATGGAGGTTTGAATGTCAATATTTTTTCCCCTTCAGTTTAGATTCAAAACTTTGAAGACAGCTTTAGAACATCATTTCTTCAACATAAGAGATCTCCCTCCATCTTTGGCTTAGATGCAATGTCCGTACAGAGACACAATACAGGATGTCACAGTCCAGTCACCAGCAACCCAGTGCACAAGCATTGTATGTTTTTATGTAATTTCTTATCCCAGAAAGCCCCTATGCAACACAGAAATAATTCAGAATCAATGTTGGTTTGAATACAGAATTTCCCCAAAAGGATGAGGATAAAGGCCATTAAGAACAAAATCCCCAGATCTTTAGATTAATAAATTGTCTTCTAACCATCAATTCTGGAGAAGAAATTGGTTAAATATAATGTGGTTTCCTTCTCTTAGATCAGGCCACTGCTCTAGTATACCATGTACCAACAGTTTGCTCATCAGTTTGATGAACAAAGAAATTAATGCCCATTTGCTACACAGTTCTCTTATTGCATTGCTTAAATGAGTCCCTCACATTTAATGCTAATTTATCCCATGCTCAGTCTTTTGAGTCAGTGGGTTTTGGGGTCTGTGGGCTGTGAACTGATGGTCACCATCTCCCCCTGCCAAAATTATGTTTTGCCCAATCTAAGCCGATTTCAGCACAGTTGGCAAGTTGGCTTTTCTTGTGACCTGTAAATTCTGCATTCTTTGTGTCCACTTTCAGTGATACATTCAGCTCCCCGAGCCGTGCTAACCTCCCCCTAGGTCTGAGATATCAACCAGACAATAGGACAATCTTTATCTTTTCTCAAGTTTCTGTCATGGTGGCTTAACTTACAGTCCAGGTTCCAGGTATCCACAGAGGAATATTCGGGGCAGTTCAGTGGTTGTTGGTCACAGACACCATCTGTCCCATAACTTGGAGTGATCTCTGTTTGACCAGTGATATGCAGTGATAACGAGCACTTACTTCTTTACATAGTTTGCCACAGTGGGAATTTTTGCCTGGATGCATTACCTAGGATGTGCTAGCCAGATCCCACCTCTGCCAGGCCTGGAGTTAGCACCATCCTGTCACTCCATTCTGTGTTTATCTCATGGCAAAATCCTTCTGTGGCCTTCACAGTGTTTGAGATGGGCAACTGTGCTCTTTATAAAAAATTTTAATCCTGGATAACATTTAAAAAATTGCAATTTTTGTGGTTTCACTGTGCTTTCAAACAGCTCCATTTATTATGATTTGTATATAATCCAAGCCTGAAGCCTTATTTAAGATCTCAATTCCTTAAGAATTCTCTAAAAGCACAGAATGCACATAAAAAACAATATTGACCCATACTGGCACATTGCAAAAATCTCCATAACAATTCCTATGGTATCCCATTGGCACTTCTGTCCATTTTGAAATATTTCCAAACACAATAGTACTCTGAAGAGCCTTTTACAGGGTGCCAAAATACATTATTTCCAATTATAAAGTTCAAAGGCGTTTGTCACTATAAAAGTAAGAGAATGTGATTTACTGTTTTAAAGTGTTAGTTTTTATGTGTTCATTAGAACAACCATTTGGTGGTTTTCTGTTGAGTATTCATAAAATCCTGCCTGCCAGATAATTATATTGCATTAATATGGTATGAATAAATGAAAGCAGTAATTATGGTTTTATTCTTTGTTTTGCAATTTACAGTTTGCTTTGCTTCAATGGTACAAAACCATTGCATCTGAAACAATATCACACAGTAATTTGTTTTAGGACTCCTCAGAACATACACATAGAGAGAACTCCACCCAGAATAATTGGATGGGTAGCATAAAGCATACATAGATTAGACTTACATTTTCTTTATATCAGTGTTTGATCATGAGGAACTGCATAAACTGGCAGGAAAGAAAATATCAATTTTTGTGAAGTCCAAGTCTTTAAAATAAGAAAGAATGTTCTATAAATATTTGCCACCTTTCTATCACCATGCACACATTATACAATTCTGAAGTCCCCAAGGAAATCCATGAGGATTTACTGCAGAAGAGATAGCTCCAAATAAGTAACTGTCAAGAGAATTTGGTTCTATAACACACCACTTACAACAGATGTTATAAGGGAGTTTAATACGTTTGGTTTTGTTTTCCGGAAATCAGCCTTCCATTGCATTACCACTGCAATCAATGGTGGCCTCCAAGAAGAGTCAGGCAGACTGTAGCTCAGAGTAGTGCAAATTCTCTTCCTTATATCTAGAAGTTGGAGAAAACTTCTCAGCGTGTGGCTTTGACAAAGTAATGACTGACCCAGATAGCTATAAAGAGGGGATGTACATATGAGATCAGAGATCAAAGAATGTCAGACGGAAGTCCCTTCTGAAATCTTGAAGAATCCTACCTCCTGCAGGCCTGGATATTAACCTCACGCAGCACTGACTAGCAAGGTTTCAAGATCACTTCACTACATTTAA
Source organism: Ptilonorhynchus violaceus (assembly GCA_013397565.1). Classification (NCBI taxonomy): domain Eukaryota; kingdom Metazoa; phylum Chordata; class Aves; order Passeriformes; family Ptilonorhynchidae; genus Ptilonorhynchus; species Ptilonorhynchus violaceus. The sequence continues at coordinate 147,810 of VZRJ01009219.1, read as the reverse complement.
GCAGGTATTCTCAGAGACCCTCAAATGCAATAATCCTGTTTCAGTAACAGACAAAGCATTCCCCTTGCACGCAGCAAGCCCTTCAGAGAAACTCTTCACTGCGACTCTTCATGGTCTTCTCATCAGGTGTGCAAGGGTAGTGCAGGAACAACTGGATCAAAGTTTTTGGCATGGGTGCAAGGTAGAGCTAGCCCATCAAGGACACATCCAACCATCCTAGCCACCTTGTGCTTTCACCTGCATTTTCACTTGAGTCCAACAGACTCCCCAGGAGCCAGCCCAAGGAACTCTGTGACAAGGGCAGAGGATAAGAGCAAAAAGGAAGCAAATGGATGCAGTGAAGAACATTACCTCCTTCTCACAATTTTTTGCATATTTCAAAACAACAATATTAATGGTCACATTCAGGCCCCTAGCCCAATACTTGGCAGGATTCTGTATGAAGCTTTCACTAAATTGTGATTACCTGGCTTGGAGGTGAAGGCAGCTGTTTGGGAAGAAAGCCCTGTTCAATAGGCATCACAACCTTGCACCGTCAAGCCCATTCAGCCAGACATTTTCACAACCCTCCATCCAAGGGACAGATTTGAGAATTAAAATTGTATTGTCGACCCCAGAGAATTAAGATCTTTATCTCAACCCGAGAGAAGCTGTCTCTGCACCAGACATATACAGAGAAGGAGGTAGCTGTAAAATCAACAGACTTCTGTTATTTAGCTATTACAAACCGTAATTAGGAGACATGAATATTTCCAAAGAGTTTGCATTAAAAAGTAACAATAAAAACTACAGCTCATAGAAGAGCTCACTAGAGATTACAGAAACAATGGATAAAAAATAAGAATAAAAACCCGAGGCAAACAAAAACACACACACACACACACAGACCACCTCCAAATCAAACTAAAAAACCGAAACCCCTCAAAACTAAACACTTCTGTTCATTGTGTCATAATTTTGATCATAATAAAGAATGGCTTAGCTGAAAAACTTAAGTCTTAAGACCCACAGCTTTTTCACATTTTGTATGTGTGCATAATATCAGAGAGGAGGCATTATAAGAGCAGAGACATGGGCCAAGCAAAGTTGCAAAAGTGAAAGCTTTTCAACAGACTTTTCTCCAGTTATCATGTCATTAAAGATGTAAATGATTTTAAGGAAGGTAAATAGGCCAGAGAAGAATAGCTGATGTAAGTGCAGCCATATTTCATAGAGTCTTTTCCAGAAGTATTGTAATCACAAAGAATGTTTCTTTTAAAAAAAGAAATCACTCTGTACACTTGACTCTAAGCTTTGTATTAACCAGCATTTTTCTTTCTTCTTCTAGAAGATACTCCTTCACTTTTGACCTGGCCATGGAAGTAAACACATGAAGCTGAAGAATCTTAAAAAATTTTGAACTTTTATATTTTATTAATATATTTGAAAATAGTTAAGAGCAGGTAACTCTCCACATCTTAAATGTACTAATATAAGAACTTTTCAGGAAAAATCATAACAACTTCTTTGAAATACATGGGCCTGGGCCTGTAGCCTCCAATTTATTCATCAATCCCAATATTAGTGTTTTTATCTTTGTCATGTTGTTTAGAAAAAAAACACAGAAAACCTTTCCAAATAAAGGTCTATAAAGAGAAGAACTTTCCTTTTGCTCCAGATCTGTCAGTTAAAAAATAAAAATCACCTTTTGACACCTCATAAAATTTAGCAGTTGCAAGCCATATGTATTTTCACAGTGTGTGTCACAGAGAACTCTATAGACATCACTATACACAATGTCATGTGCAGAATGTAGCGAACCACCCAACTCTCCCAAGGATTGTATGTATATGGGATGGTTGATTTACTAGTAGTGATGTACTGAAGAAATTTAATTTCATCCACAAAGGCGCTGTTTAGTTATATTCTGAACTGGGACAGTATTTCACGTTTCTTTACTAATATTATTCTAAACTGTTCATGTTTGTAATCTCCAAGTTATGTTTCTCACCGTTCCTACTCGTTTGTAAAAGGAAGGAAAAAAACAAAACCAAACCTATTTGAACTAATCTCCTTTGCTAATTTGCTGGTTCCATTGTACCAGCATCAGTGAGAAGATGACCAGAATGGCTTATTCCTATCTAACACCATATAGATGGACAAGGATATTCTCAGCCAGACACCAAGACGACCAGTCATTGGACACGACTGGGGAGGAGTGCTGGGGAACATCCCGTTCAAAAAGTAAATCATTGTCTTTGGGATATTTCATTACAGAAGGAATTTTTTCAGCTTCAGAAGGATGTAAAATGCACATGAAACTCAGATGTAGCTGAGCACAACCAAAATGATTTGACTAAGTATTTTACTACAGAAATTTAACTAGGAAAATAAATGGAATATAATTAAAAATTTCCTAGCTTATCCACACAGGATAGCAACTCTAAAGTAACCTTATCACTAGTCTACTACTAGATTCTATTTCATCACTCTGAAAAGGGAACTTGCCAATTTACTGGTGGTAAGACAACTGAAAATTTAAGGGGAAAAAAAAATGAAAACAACGAAACAAACAAAGCCAAACTTCTAGAAAACAGCCTACATCATTATCTGTGAAGGAAACATAAGATTCATTTAAAATGCTTAAAGCTTTGATTAGAATTTTAATCTGCTTTTCTCTGCAAGTATTCTGCTAGAATTTCCTTTTAAAAGGAAAGGCGTTCTGAATAACTATTCATATGAATCCAAAAGAGAGAGGGCTGTAAGAAAATCCTTAAGTATCACACAACTATCATTAAAAAAGTTAAAAAAAAAAAAGAGGCATTTACAACAGTCCCAGATAAGCACATTTTCTTACTAAAATATTTTTCCTTGCTTCCTAATGACATTTTATAAATGAGTTCTGATAAATCCGGTATCCATCCAAGACAAAGAAAGTGAGGAACTTGTCCAAGCTTTTCTTTAAGATTGCTTTGAGAGTCAGTCATTAGCTTTACATCAAACAGACTTTCAATGCCATACTCCAGTAACAGCATTTTGACGGTGATCTATGTCATGTTAC
>VZRJ01009219.1:122270-139770 GCA_013397565.1 Ptilonorhynchus violaceus | reverse complement strand
CCATATGAACTTGTAAATCTGCTGCCATTAGAAAACCATGCACTAAGGAGCATCAGACAACAAATTGGTCCTTTGTTTAAATCTATTCTTCTCACATAAATGCTGAAGTATACATGGTGATAGAAAATAGGCATTAGTTTAGAACACGAATAAAATAAATTTCCCATGTGTAAAATTCTATAATGATTGTATTTACAAGCTGACAGAACAAGGGGTTAACAGGTATGTACTGCTATTTCATTTTTTCCACCAGGAGACTTGATGGCTTTCAAGTAATAAATCAAAAAAACTTTCCTATTTCTAAACATTTTAAGATAAGGAAGTTCGAAATCAAATCAATTTAGGTTTCTATACTCAGGTTCCAATCTTTCTAACCAGGGACAAAACATGCTGTCCTTGTCAAATCATTTCAATGTGAACCAACTGAAAATTTATTATCTTGTAAAGATCGTCTTTGACTTTTCCCAGCATTCTTTGAAGACTACACTGAGATGATGTCCACACCAGCTGCAATTTTATTCAGAAAAGGGAGGTGGAAGGGAGAAACAGATGCATGCACACAGTTACTATTTTATAAGTTGGTCTATCACAAATGTTATTTAGTCTTATATTAAACAGCAAAATTATACCTGAAAAAATTAAATTAGCATATTAATATACCATATTACTTATGTCCTATGTCTCAACATCCTTATTACTGATTTTTTTCCATAATGCTTTATAAAAGTACAGTTCCCGCGACATAAATATTGACTAGTGTGCTGCTGTGTGACTCTCTCCTACAGGGAGAGCAGATTGTTCAGCACTTGGGGCAAGGGGGTAGAGGGGCAAAAGCAGTGAGGGACACAGGGGACTTCTTGTCAGAGAAGGAGGTGACTGCAGCTGAGATGAAGAGGAGGCTCCAGGCAGCATGGAATGGTCTGTCCATGTGAGGAACAACTGCTGTGGGGCTCCTTCCTTTCCCCAGTGGCTGGCTAAGTGATCCAACTCCTTCCCAGGAGTCTCCTATAAGGTGTGGTATGGAAGAAGGGAAGGAAAGCAGGGAACCAATAGGTATGGAATATGTGGGAGGTAAACAGGGAATCGATAGGTATGGAATATGTGGGAAGTACCTTAGTATATTTATGCTAATTTTTTAAACTCTGAAATCAGCTGTTCATGGTTTTAGCATGCTCATGTAATGACAAAAAATAAAACTGTACACACAGATTAAAATCCATAAAATTAATTTCTAAAAATGGTACAATTGACATTATGATAAAAATCTTGCTACCCCATCAGCGGTGGAAAAAGAAGGGTGTGTAGGCAAGACTGTCAGCTCTGCCTCCTAGCTGAACTGTACTAATTGACATTAGTGTCAAGGACACTCCAAACCAGGAGGATTGGGCCCATCCTGCAGCTGTGCTCAATTAACATTTTAATGCAGAGCTGAGGAGATGCAGATAGGTAACAGGTGTGGCTCACCCTAATTAAATAGCTCTTCTCAACTTTATTATTTATTTCCTGTTATACAAAATGCCATAGTACATATTTTTCCAAAGCTATCATTTGGGGGAGAGGCCCAGATGAGAAATTGCCAACAAACATATCAACTCTTACAAGAAAGCAAAAGCCCAGCAAAAGTGTTCCTAATGACATTTCATTTAATCAAGTTGTTTACAAAGAAAAGCCCAGGAAGTTGACAGCTGTATAGTTCCAGAATATTACACATCTCTTCCCCATAACGTAGCACAGTACACAAAGATAAATGAGCTCCACTAAGCAAAACTACCACTATCATTAGAATAGCCATAAACTAATGCTAAAAGGGATACACTGCTGGCTTTCATTCACTGGAACATACCACGATGTTGGCAAAACGGAGTTTGTTTCTTTTTTTTTTTTTTTAATTAGTTAATGAATGTGAAGTTTTGACTGATGGTGAGAAGCACACATCATTTTCAGCTGGGATGATCCAAGAGACCAGATGGCACTGATCCCAGCATTCATGGAACGGGATTTTCATGATATTCAAATGTAAAACATGACAATTCTTCTGTATTAATAAATAACTTCTTCCTGTAGTCTTTCTAACTCAAAATTTTGGGTTTTTTAGCCTTTCTGATAAGATAAAAGACTTTTTTTTTTTTTAATTTCCAAAGAATCAATACTATACAGAACGGATATAAAAAGTACAATTTGTTTTCTTTTGTTTTGTTTAAAGACACTGTATTGCTACTTTTGCTAGTCTTCAAGTGGCAACTATTAGACAAACTATGGAGCCATCACACAGTAGGTGAATAACTTTGATAAAATAAATAAATAATAAATAAATAATTTGATAAGTATAATCTCACTATATTGATAGTGAGAATGCCTTTAAAAAGAACCCCAGGATGCTAGGATACCTCAAGGATTGGGCAGATTTCCCAGTAAGAGTTAGCACCGGACATAAATTCTTTTGTGAATCTAACTCTGTAAGAAATCAAGAGAGAAATATTGTGCAGATGTAATCTCACAGAGGTTTTTTCTATGCATAATTTCTGTCCTGCAGGCAGCTATATCAAGCTAAACAGACTTCAACTGAAACAGTATTCACCCCTAACATGGGTCCAATTACTGTTATATTCTCTATATACAGAAGAAAGTTCACTTTTTGTACCTTTTGAAATATTGTCTCTGTCAAAATCTGTCATGCATCATTAAAATTATAATTTTATTATATCAATTTCTCCTACCTTTAGTTCCAGTAAGTTTCAACAAATCAGTTTTTAAGTTCCTAATAGGAAGAGCTTGGTAGACAAAAAGAAGCTGAAAAATTGCTTTATTAAATATGCATTACATGTAATTACTTATTTCCTGCTTAACTGATCTGGTGAGGAACGCTCTTCCTCAAAGTCAGATCCCTTCAGAGAAACACGTTTGTTTTGAAAAACTTCAATCTGAGAGGCTTCTCATGTTAAAGATGAAATTATTGGTCAAAAAGACCAATGTTATTGCTTCATTATTAGTCAAAAAGAGACAACTATTTCTTATATTCTGGTAATTAAAGCAAGGAAGAAATTCAGATTTCATTGTCTCACATCCTGTGTGAATATGTTAAAGCAGTCTTTTGACTCCACATCCACATCGCCATGTTTCTGGCAAACCAATTCTTTTTTACCCCTACCTGGTTTACATTCTAAAGTGAATGGGAAATGTCCTTCCCAAAATAGAAAATGTCCACATTGATTTTTCGACAATTTTGCATCTGTTACTCTCAGGAGGAGGAGAGCAGAGGGACTTCAGCGGTTGGTTGAGTCTGAGATGACAAGTAAATCACCCTAATACGGTAACACAACACACAAAAATTGTCCTAGATTTGCCTGATGATGTCACTCAGGAACTCGCTCCAGTTATTTTGCTAATTTTTCCCTCTTTTCCTTTCATAAAAAAAAAAAAAAAACCAAACAAAACACCAACCAGGAAAAAAAAGCAAAAAAATAAAACAAACCTAAAACATGTCCTTTCTGTTATACCTGCTTTCAAAGTGTTACTACTATGTTCTAACAAACTGAACAGGGATTCTTAAAAATAGCTGGATTTCTACTTCAGAAAAATTTAACTAATTTGATTTTTTTTTTATTTTAGAAGTATTTAACATTTTGAAAGAAAGCAACTGAATATCTGCCTTATCATGGATTATGCTAAATCCTTATTCTCATGAAAGGAATAATTCAGATATACAGAAAAAGTATCAAACTAGAGACAAACACTATTAATTTTCATTACTCTTAAGCTTTGACAAATATTTTCTTCATGACTGTCGAATACACAACACTCGAAACTCCATGTAAATTGAGCTGATATTGACAAAAAATAAGATTCCTGGATCTATCTGCTCAACATTTGTTTACCAAACAGCTGGTTTTGGTATGCATTTTAAAAGTATTAATGAAACACTAACACCAAAACTAAAAAAAAAAAACAAAAATACATGGAGAATGAGTAAAAATCACAAAACTCAACATAGCAAGGTTTAGATCAAAGTAGTCACAAAAATCTGACAGAAAACGTTAATTGAATTACTATGGTACATATGCACTACATATAGAAAACCTGCTACCCAATAAGAGTAAAAAGCTAAATCTATTGTTCTTGGCTTTTTAGTAAAATTTTAAGCTTCTCTTGGAATCATTAAATGAATTTTCCTACTGAACCTCTTCTGTAAGTTTTTGTGCATTTACAGAAAAAACATCATTTAAAAGTAAAGAACAAGAACTAAGTCACATCATACTGTGCTTATAACAGTGACTGCTGAGTATAAATAACTTCCTTTTAATACTGGAGCTGACCCCAAAACAGGTCCCCTTCACCACTGGAGACAAGAGTAATTGCATAAAAGGCAAGCACAAGTATCCTGCTATGATAGTTTCAGAGTATGTTTCACCTAGGTGAGTTAACTACCTATCAGTACCAACAGGCTGAGTTAGACCCTAAAGCACAAAATTATTAGGATATTATACATACTTAATATATAAACTGTGTTCAAAAAATATGGGTACCAGGAGAGCTGTATTTCTCAAATGTACTGTGGTTCTTTTAGAACCAGAACACAATCTCCTCTTTTCCCAAAGAGCAGCAAAGTAGCCTGGGCCCCACTGCTCCAAGGTAGAATCCCATTTCATTTGGCTTGCTCTGAAATCTGCTTCGGTGTAATCTGTATTCATCGTACTTCCTTGAACTCAAAGAAATGGTTCTTATACTAAGAACTGTAATTCAACTCTTTGCAGACTTCACCTTGCCTTTTAACAAACAGCTGCCTGTGGTCTTTCCCGTAACTGTACTCGTTTCCTTTGGGATTTCAGCACAGCACGACTTGGCACTTTGACCAACGCACATGCTGGAGAATGAAACCACTGAAAACATTGGCATTCCTTCAGCCACTTCAAACCTTGTTCAGACACCTTTCTTCAATGCTGATAAGGCAATAAGTTTGTCAGGGTACATACAGAGACTTTTAGGTACTGTGCCGGCTGTGGAGCCAAACATGCAGTGTTCTCACTCCACCCACACTGTATCAATGAATAAATAAGACCTTGAGCCAATGTTCCATTGGGAACTCAATTTACAATCTCTTCAAGACGGAAATTAGAGTACTATTAACTTAAAGACAACAATGCACATTTGCAACAATTAAGCCCTGTATATTTATAATGGGATCAACCACCTTTTAGACTGTAACCATAGACATATAGTTACTATTATGGCAAACCGGTGAATTTTAGAAAATATTTGTCACTGCTGTTACCACTGGACCTTTGTTAGTATCGACGTGGCCCCAGAGCCACATGCACCTCTCTAAGATGATGCACAATATCTTGAACATTATTACTTGGCTTGTTATATCTGCCATTATCTTCATTAGGTGCATGTTCATCATAGCCTGCTCAGATTTTATTGATTCCAGCACTGATCTTGAATGAAGGCAGAACATTTGTCTGTCACGAGGAGTCTTGGTAATCAAAGTAGTATTCAAAAGGGATGCAAGAGTATCTGATACATAATTTTCAGAGCAGTGTGTTGACAACTCCATCTCCCTGAAGATCAAAATTGCATAGTACTTTATTAAGCAAATTACACCTAAATAAATAGTCTGGTTTGAATATCTAGTGCCTGTTACATTCACCACCACTCTAGGTCATCTCTAATGGAGAAGCAGTTCATAAATCAATTGGTGCTTGGCATAGGGAACATAGGGAACCCTTCCACGTTGCTTATGTGACATTCACGATAAAGATCCTAGGAAAAACTGGAAATATCCTTGGAAGGGTATATGGGATGGGAAATAAAAAATATAAGAAATTTTTACTTAATGTTTCTCCCCCAAAAAATCCTAAATCCTCTAAACACAAATGCCTCTTACCTGTAAGAAGGGAAATATTTCAGAGAAATTCTGTCAGAGTATATGCTGGAAAAATAAAATACACTGTTGCAAAGCATAAATGTTCAGAGTCCTGTACAGAAATAGTATAAATAATAGCCCTTGTAAAGCGAAATTTCTCTGCACAATGAAAGCATTTTGTCCTAAAGTACATTTGTTTATATTACAAAGTGTCTCCCCTCCAAGTCTTCTGTGTGCTGCTGCCCCTTCAGCACAGTCACAGTCTAGTAGAAGATTAATATTTCAGAACTTGTCATGGGCAGTTTCACTTGACTCTGTCACTGCCTATGTCTGACAAGCTATTTATCATGCTGCTAAGTGTCAGCATTAAATTATCCCTGCTGTTATGACAGCAACATTATTCATCAGGATTACACCCCCAGTACAAGGCTGCTTACAGCTGTTTCCTTCTTCTGAGCTTTATCGATCTCTGCTCTTTCTATTATAAAAGAAAGGGTCTATGCACATGACCATTCACATCTTGCATGTCTGATGAATTTTATTTCTGTGCCAACATCAAACAAAAAGGCTTCCCAGAAATGGGCTTCCACAGTTATAAAATGTCACTGGCAGAAGAGAATCGTATTCCCTTCAACTGGAGGCACATTCTCTTTGAGGGGACAGAGAAAGACTGTAAACATTATTGATCATAATGCATAGGCACCCAAGGTTGAAGCATGTTGCTTGACAAATCAATCTGCATTTGTTTTAACCAAGTCACCCTTCCTTAAGTACTGCAATGAAATGACAATGAAATCAAGAATTATTTATTGAGATGTGTAGTGCTATTTACAAGCAGCTCAACTGTGCCCTGTCTCCGGTCCAAACTCTGAGCACCGCAATTACCTTCTGCTGGGCTCTCAGTCTGGAGCAGAATGATACAGTGAGTAAAGATACAGGCATGCTGAATTCTTCCAAAATTCTTCTGCAGCTTAAACTTGGCTTACTTTTCTGACATTCCACACACCACCCCCAAGAAAAGAACGAAAATCATTAAGAGATTTGGTTCAACCTATGCTGTGGCATGAAGCTGTGCAAGGTGAGGTTTAGGCTGGGTATTAAGAAAAGGTTTTTTTACACAGAGGGCACTGGAACAGGTTCCCCAGGGAACTGGTCACAGCATCAAGCCTGACAGAGTTCAAAGAAGCATTTGGACAATATTCTCAGGCAGATGGTGTGACTCTTGGGGAGGTGCTATGCAGGGCCTGGAGATGGTCTTCAACGATCCTTGTAGGTACCTTCCAACTCAGGATATTTTATGATTCTATAAGTCTACATTGGGTTTTATTCCTAGAACTTCTATGTTTTTACAATGGTTGGTCTGACACCACTTGTTTGGAAATTTATTCCCATTTTACCTTTGATTGCTATTCCTGGATTTCAAAAACAAATACCAGCACTGCTAAAAATATGCTTTAAAAAGAGAAATTTCAGTAAATTAAAAAAAACACCTTGCTATCTCCATACTGGTTTTGACTGGCAATTTAGACTTTGATTTTCCAAATGACCATTAGCTAAAGCTCTCATTGAGTACTGTTTCAAATCATTAATGCATAAAAGGATAAAAGTGAGTACTGAAAATCAAATTCTTAGAATTCATTCTAAAGTATAATAGCAAATAAAACAGATGAATGTCATCACAGGGAATGGTATTCTTCTATTTCATATTCTTGTTTCACAACATCTCACAGATGTTATTTGCTTTCAAATTAAATATAATGTTTAATGTTATACCTAGATATTAAGGTATGTTATCAAGGAAGACTTTCAGCTTTTTTTTGCTTATCTGCAAAGAATATAGCTGAAAGGTAAATTTCAAAGATCAAAAACTAGTGGACAACAAGCCTTTCCACACTTTCAACTTATGTCAGAGAATCACAGTTCCAGGGGAATGGCACCATTTTTGAGGGCTTGAGGCACTACTGACCCAATTTTCTGCTTTGCAAGAAGACTGCTAGCCCAGCAGTGATGTGGCAGAAAGCTTTTCCACGGAAAACCAGAGCCATGCATGTGCCCATGTTCATAGTTCTGCAGCCCAGCATTTCCAAGGTCATGGAATCAGCTATCACTTAGTCTCTTCTTGTTATCCAGTGTGCTAAAAGTGTGGGAAGCACAGCTCAGGCCATTGTCACCACTCTCTTTCGCTCACTAGCTTGCTTCCCCAGGGCTTCCACAGATTCATAATCGAGATATCTATATTTTGTGCTCTGTCACTTTAGAGTAAAAGATTATGGCAAAATAGGCAGATGTACAGTGTAAGATTTTTCAATCTGCTTTTTTCTTTTCATGACTTTCAGGTCCAGATTCATCTAGGTAATGGATCTATATGAATTGTGCTCCAAGCATTCTATTTCAAGGTGCGCTAATAGTTCATCTACATTAAAAAAGTTAGGGAGTCACTTTACTTTTTTCATCACTTGAAGTACTTTTCCTGATATTTGGCAGTAAATTAAAATTCCAATAATAGTATTTTGATTAACATGAAGAATTCTGTTAGACCTTTCTGTCTAAAATAGTATTTATATTCATAATGTTCTTATCTCTAGGAATTAACATTAAAAACTTTAAGATGGAAGCATTTACTGCAGGTCTTCAGCTTCTTTGAAACAATACAAAGTTAGGGATGTCCTTACAACAAAGCTGCAGGGATTTCAAGTAGAATAACCACAGATGGCATACGTTTATACTTTTCTTTTGACAAAACTAGTCAAAACTTTATGGGCATTAGCACAGTGTCGGGGAACTAGATGACAAAAGATTTTGATCTCGAGGGAAACGTTGCTGTTCAAGAAAAGGATGCCATTTGAAATTAAGTTTCAAAGTCCCAATTCTAGTAACAATGCTCACCCAAATACTACTTCTCATGTTCTTCAGCAATTACAAGAACATAATCTATGCTAATAAAAAAGAGTGATTTGATGTTCTTACAATACAGTAAACTGCCAATCTTTAGATGACTGTACAGAGGTGTAAAGAAAATTGCAGTGATGTGGATAGGATCAACAATAATAAATGTTACTGTTGGACATACTGGCACTTTGCCAGATGGGAGTAGCAATTTGAGAGGGAAAACTCAATGAACATGAAAAATTCATTTGCAATTAATAAAAAATTATTATTTTTTTAAAGTTATTTGCAATTAAAAGTCATGGAAAAATTGTACTTTGAATTTGACTCTGAGATTGATCCATACACACAGATTCATTTATTTAATAGAACAAGGCCAAAGCTGAATTTTTTTCCAAACAGCCTGTCCCTTACAATGGGTCTGTTTACTTTAGATTTGCTGGTGATTACATTCAGCTGTACTATCTGTTTGAGAGCTTTTAACTTTGAATGCTCTGGTAAGTGTCAATCTTTATATTACTGAAGGACAATTAGGCAAACCATGTAATTGTATTGTCACTTATTAATTTCAAGCTCCAATGTCATAAATTATATGCCTTAATTAATACTACATGTCAATCACAATCTGTAACTTTGAAAGGATAAAGAGGTTAACAAGAATACATAATTAAAAGAAAACAGCGAATAATGGCACGGCTGAACAGTTTACAAAATTAGACAAGAAAACTGGTGCTGTGTCAGCATGTAGGAACCAAGAAAAAAATAGGGTGCTTGACAAAATGCACACAAGAATTAAGAAGTCAGAAAATGAAGGAAAGTTTTAACTCTTAAGGTTTTGTTCCATTAGCACGGCAAAAGTCTGACAGAAAGTAATTGAAAGACAACCTTAGAATATATAAATTCACTTATTCCTTCCATACCATGCCATACAGATGAAGAAATAGGATGCGTGTTTGCACAAATTTATAGGTATAAATGACTGAGTTCAGCAGAACCTACTCAGACTGCAATAGCTTTGCCATCACAAAGAGGTGGCAATGCTGCCTCAACACACTAGAGTAGGCAAAACATGCCAGATAAACTCCTTTTTTTACATTAGAAAGGAGAGCATAAATGCAGGCCAGTAGTCCTGGAGGGCTCACAACTGTAACTACTCTCCTGGCAGGTCATCCACCACTGGGTAGAAATTGCAGTAGCCCTGCTGTCCCACTTAGTGAAAGCTAAGGACCAAAAGAAATCCAAGCAACAAGTAGTAAAATTGATTCAAGATGAAAACATCTCAGATGTGCGTATGATGTCAGGCAGATGGAAGGAGTAGGGAAACAACGATTGTTGTGATGGAGAATAAGGACACAGGGAAATCTGCAGTAGCAAAGAGCAATGAGTATAGAGCATCAATCACTTTCAAGCACTGCAAAGTATTCTCTCAGTCTATCTTACCACTCTGGGACATTTCCTAAAGAGGAAAAAATACATACAGTTAGGCATTTGGTTTTTAAGCTAGTAACGTGTTAAAATTATGTCTGTGCTATCTGTAAGGAATTCAGGTCCTGTAACGAGTAGCAATTAGGTGGACTTAGAGCTTATTCAAACAAAATGATGAATATTTGTATTTTCTCCATCCCTTATATGTTCCTATTAGAGACAAAATAAGAAAAAAAAAGGTGTATGTAGGTTCGGTGGCTAACATTCAAGATCTCCTAGAGGAACTTTAAACAGACACTTGTCTCCACAGGTAAGTCAACATTTTACTCTTCAGCTGGGCACACCCCAAGAAACAGGGAGACAGAAGCCCATCCATATGATTTGCCTTTCAAAGCACTCACAGGAAGATTTCTAAATCCCAGTAGCCTTCCCCTACCCCTTCCCACTCAATGCCGCACCCGAAAGAAAGCAAAGGATGCAGCACACCCAGCAGTGCTTTCCCTGGGACAGCACATGCATGTGAAGGATATTTTCATCTATTTTCCCACCAAACTGAAGCATGCACTTCTCATTCCTCTTGAAGAAGAGCAGTTCCTCTCTCTCTGAGCCATCTGAGGGACTGACAGCATGGCACAGAGCCACATAGGCTTGCAGCCACAGTACGGGGCAGATGCTCTCACCCAGCCGAGGAGAAGAGCTAGTGGAGGCACACTTTGGAGCATGCCACAGCAAGATTCAAGCTCTTCTCTAATTTTAGGGCCCAAAGACCCCAGATGGGCTTAAATTAGGACCCCAGGGCTGCAGCAAAGTTGACGGAAAGCAGCTCTGCAGAATGGGGACAGCTAAGTCTAATAGAGGGTGTGCTTACACCCCCAAGCTGGACCTCTATCCACAGTGCAGATGCAATCTCCCCTGGCCTTCGTCCTGCTTTTTCCAGTATGAGGTTGCCATGGGTAGGCAGGCACAGGAGCCCAGGGGGACGGTGCTAGCTGCACACTGTCCACAGCCATACAAGGCAGAAGCCACCACCCATGCCATCACTAACCTCGTCCTTTAGTGTTCTGTTTCTCAGTTTACTCTCATTTCAACAGAGAGGCAGCACAAGAGAAGTTTTCAAGCTCTATTGACAGGTTCAGGTAGCAAGAATAATTTTATTCTGACCTGAAATTATAAAAAAAGGTACTTACAAAGCCACTAAACACATATTGCAGTTTTAATTTAATTCCCCGGGCAGCTGAGCTGGGACAGCCCCAAAGGTGTACCCTGAAGTGTGATGTCCCTGGACTTCACACATTGACAGGAGTGGAAGAAGCTTGTCAGTACCTCATAATTTTTAACATTAGTTTTCCTTTTCCTAAGCAGCCCTACTATGTAAATAATACCTTCTACTTCAAATATATCTAGCTGTACTTCAGTGCAGGCATTTATTTCTGTGTACAGTTACATGTTCTTATCTTTTTTTTTCTCCTTTCTCTTTCCTTCTCTCTAGTTTAAATATTTGCTCTCCAGTATAAAAAAACCATATTGGATCTGAGGTTTGAGACTTTCTTTCATACACATACTATGTGCCTAAATTTCTACAACTACTTCTATTTGTGATCATAATCACTCTCATTTCACAGTCTATCACCAAATCAGGTATACTTGACCTACTAGAAGCAATAATTGTACCTGGCTTTAGTGGACTGAATTTTCTCATATCATAAAATTTTTTTAAAGAAACTTCATGTTATATTTAAGAACACTACCGCTGCAACATGTTTATCTGATATACTGTTTTAATTTATTAGTGCAATATATTCTTTCTTGAGAAATACAGTGATGCCATAAAGTATTTTAATCACTGGCAGAGTGATCTTCGCTCAAGATACTTTTCCTTCTTTTGCAGCTACTTTGCATCAAAAGATTGAGGCGTTAACACAACAATAACTAAATTACAGCTCAAGAAACAAATTCCTTTGTAAAATCAATCCTGGAGGGTACTGGAAACATCTTCTAAAGCACTGAGTACTTCCAACTTTTATCAGCTTCAATGAGAAATGGAGGTGCTCTGCAGCTTTCAGAATTGATCTCTTCCATGTTATCAGTTCCCAGCTGTTATCTAATACATAACCGTATTGTATGAAAAAGAGCTATTTTCAATGTTCATTGTGGTGAGAACCATTAAAGAGATTTACTTGTCAGACTTCACACATCATTAAATCACTTCTATATGGAAAAAAAAAAAAAAGTAGAAGATACATTAAATTATCCCACCAAAAATTGTTGTATCTGCTTTCTGCATTAGCTATCAAAGTAATGTTCACATTCTTTTCAAGTATCATTATAGCATGATTTTGCATTAGGAAACAATGAAAACTGCAACATTGCTTCTCAAATAACTACATCCCCACCCTCGAAGCTGCTGAACTACAGTTTTGCTCAAGAAATCGAAAGAGGTTTTCAGCAACCCAGGGATTACATACCTAATCTGCTGCAACCCGTTAGAAACAGCTGTCTGCATCTCCAATTCTTTTGTTCCTAATCAGGTGAACCACTTTCTCACACGGGATGCATGTGTAACTGAGTAGGCCTGCAGCTTCCCCTTTGTTCACAAGAGAGATGTGTACAAGAAATGCACGATACAAGAGCCAAGAAAAGTTGGAGGCTGAGTCTGTGCCCTCTCTTTGCTCAGGCAGTTCGACACGTCAGCACAGCAATCCCTCTCCTGATGCTGTTTGGCGTGTGCTCCTCCTGGTCCTGGCCTGCATCCAGCCCAAAGGTGTTTGCACCACACATGCCAGGGCAGGCAAGAGCAAAGGGCACAAATAATGCTTCTTTTGAGAGTCCCCAAACCCTAAAAATCCAACCTGGAAACTCTGCAGGTCCTGGAGATGATTCATCACTCATCACCCCTCAACCTTTAAAGATGTAGCTCAGCACAACAACCACTACAGCTTGTTTTCTTGTGACTCAGAGATGTCCTGGTCAAGCCTCCCTCTTCCCAGCAGCTCCACACTGGACCTCCAGAAACCAGGGAGAGAAAAGCCCCTACTCACTTCCAAGTTTCCAGCCACAACATTATCACAGAAGCTGTCAGTGATTGGATGCTCCATGCATCAGCATCAGCTGGCATTCTCCTGGATGGATTTGATACACCCTGGTGACAGCCAAAAAAAATTTTCCAAAATAATCAGGCCCTAGTTCAGAGCTGAACAGGGCAGTTGTTGCACCCCAAAGTCCATACAGGGCATGCACTTACTTTCCAGACACTGGGAAAACCACCTGACTTTCCATCATTTCACTGGTAAAGAACACAATCCCAAGAGACAACAACAAGACAAGTTAAACCAACCCCTCCAAAAAGCAATTTTTACAATTTTTAAATTTTTAATAAAAACTCATTATTTTGAAAGTCCAACTCAATTATATGATGTGGAAGTTTCAGACTGTGCTCAGCATCACAGTACCCGAGCGCCTTCTGGCACAGCATTAAGCAACCTAACATCTGTCATGGCTTTTTTTTTCTTCTCATGCTTTGTATCCTTTGTCTACCTCCCTCCTTCCAAGGCAGATACGTAAAATATGGAATGGTTCATTTGGGATAATTTTAATGGTTAGTGTTATGAGGCTGTGTGTTTGAATATGTTATAAAAGCTGTGTTATAGAGAAAAATAGAAATATATATCTTTACACACATATCCCGTACATACAAACTACCCTCACAAAATCACCATGGGGGGAGGGCCTTAATGGATAGACTTGGAGGAAAATGGTGACTCTTTCCATTGTGGAAAAATCTTATTAGCTCTGCTTTACTGTGCTTTTGGGAAATGCAAAGAGTGAAGGGACTACTAGAACTAACCCATGTGCACCTGAGAGGATGCAGTATCCTTCCTAAGGGCTGTGCATCGGTATCACATCTGCTAAAGCACTCACACCAGCGCCATCATTTAATGCTACCTGCAAATGTCAGGGTGATACTGCTGCTGTAATTCTTACAGTTATTCTCTCTGGTTTCAGAACTCCCCACTCAGTTCTTTCTCAAGCTGCACTTCCCTTGAAGTTAGTAAGAATACAAGAACCAGTGTGGGGGGTATAGATGAAGGCTTGGAATTTTCAGAATCTGGTGAGCTAATGTATTTGACACTGCCATATTTTTACTTTATTGATATTTCTTTGTCACTTGTCTACCACCTTTTTGAAAAAGAGCAGCAGCCTACCTCCTTTACAAAGCACAAGCACCAGAAATAGGAGCCATTATCCATAAGCTACATTTCTGAATTTGTTTTGCCAGGGACTGCACACACTTCCCTTAAGAGAATCTCTTCTTCATACTTGATCTGTTGTCTCCCTGTTGAAAATATCACTGACACCGCTGAGGCTAACAAGGTCAAGTGCTTTGAGATGGAAGCCTTTTGTACTGATGAACAGCTGAAGGGTGCGACATATGTTTTAGGGCCCTAGCAGCTGGCTCAGTGAGAGCCTCTTGGGTCTCTTTTAATGATAAATCCAGGCCCTGCTACTTCATCTCAGCATGGAAATAGCAGCATGTTAACATTCATCCAAACTCTTGTGTCTGTCATTAATGCAGCCCTTCTACTGTAGTTACATGGCAGAGCACAGCTGACATATCACCTGTCCTCCCACCTCGCAGAGCAGTAGGGCAGGTTATGCATCAGTGCAGCATTTAAATGGCATTTGACTGAAAACTCCTGATTACTCCACATGTTTTATGTGTCTGGATTTTTTTAAATTTTCCTGAATGCCAGCTGATCACAGTCGTTTCTTCCTCTTGTTGTTTTCTGTACTCTAAATGTATATAAATATATGTGGGGTTATATATATATGTGTATATATAAAGCTTTATAACCAAGGCTTACAACTTGTGTCAGTCATATATACAATAGGAAAAAAACAAGCATATATGCAATTGTGTCTGCAGGGACAAATCAGCTCAAGGCTGCACAATGTCCCAAAGGTCACAACCTCCCATTGAGCCACACTCAGAGGAATGAAAGAGAACAACAAATTCAGCAATAAATGCTTTCTTTAGTAAAAAGTTTTGAAGCCACTGGTCAGGAGGGAGGACATTTTCTAAGTTCTCCTCCTTTAGCAGTCTTCAGTCCTCAACTTTAACAAGTACTTTGGGATCCTTGAGAGTGAAAGGTGCTATATAAATGAGAGATGTATTAATAAAATCCCCAACTGCAGTTCAGCTGCAAATGGGAGCTCCTCCAGCTCAAGGCTGGAGTAATTCTGCTAGGCAACCACAGATGGTGTGACAGATGATCTCAGCAGCCCATCCTTCTATGTTTTTTTTTCAGTTTAAATTAAAACAAAAAAAAAATTATAAAGCTATCTTGGCATGCTACAGATTTCAAGGGCCTTAAGTTCATCTTCAGAGCTAGGTTTGGTCCCTTTACTGCTATTTCTTGTCAGAAAGTTTTATACCTGAATCCAGCTGGGGAAAGAATGTGTATGCTAGACATTTGCTTCCACCTTGCCACAAATGGCAGGGGAGGGAGAGACGTGAATGCCTGGGATAAATGAATCTTTCTTGTTGAGAACAGAAGCAGGCTCATCATCCAAGAAACGGTTCAAAACGTCAGGATTTCTGGTTCTGTCCCAGCTAGCTGACTACCCAGTTATCCCTTAATAGACTTTCTTTGAGGTGCTGATTCTTCCTAAGTACCATGAGCAGTGATGCAGGTACTAG
Organism: Ptilonorhynchus violaceus; assembly: GCA_013397565.1. Lineage (NCBI taxonomy): Eukaryota > Metazoa > Chordata > Aves > Passeriformes > Ptilonorhynchidae > Ptilonorhynchus > Ptilonorhynchus violaceus. Next base: position 123,898 of record VZRJ01009219.1, on the reverse strand, counting down.
AGTTAAACTATAAACCACCAGAAGATGAGGACAATTGACATAATGCAGACAGGAAGAAAAAAGGAAAAGGGTATGTGAACACAGCGTGGAGATAACCTGCTATTAGATCTGTCAAAGAAAAAGTTCTGGTTGTTGGAAATTGCCTTTTGACCCTGGTAAAGCCACTGTGATCTTGATACAGGGGAGTTATATCAGAGCACAGTAATAACAGTTGCTCAAATCCCAGGGTTTTAATTGACTGTTGCTTATAGATGTTTAACTCTGCTCCAGAACACTCTTTTTTCCCTCAGCATTGTGGCCCAAAATAGGACTCATTGCAGAACCCTAGAAAATTGAGAAAGTTAGGACTTTTTCACATAGTTGCTGATGGAACATATTGTGATAGAAATTAATTTGTAAAATAAAAGGTTTTTTTAATTATTGAACAACTTTTGATAAAAACGAGCATGAAAAAGAAGCATTTTTAATTTATTAGGGCAGAAGTTTTATCCTCCCACTCAAACTCTTAATTTGGTTGAATGTAGATTTTGGCTATAGATTTAAGGAAAATTCCCCTTCTCTTTCTGTGTGTGACAAAGGCTATATAGGTAGCTTATTGACTTAAAATGTTGATTGGTGTATGACTTGTGTTGTTGGTCACTGGGCATCACCCTTAATTCTCTTTAATCTTTTAAACTTTAGATATTTATTGAGATAATGCCAAAAATAGGATTAAAAACCTAATTCCAAAATGCAAACATAAGTTTTGTTGCTTTTAAAAGACAAACTTTCAAACATTATTGTTATGTTGGAAATACTTATTATCCCCTCATTTAAACCAGAATATAAATATGGGCATGTCAATAAAATCAGTGGTGTGACACCAGAACTTGGCCCATTCATCCTACAGTGTTTGAAACTAAAATACAAAAAATTATTTTGCATGTATTGTTTATTTCTGATTTTAATCTTGTCAAAATCTATGCTTCAGTTTTGTTTTTGCTGTATTAGAAGTTTTATTATCAAAATACTTCATGATGCAGAGCATATGCCATTAACTCCGTGGAAGAAGAGGAACTATGTTGTGCATGTTGTGGTTCAACCCCAGCTGGCTACTCACCCCCACGCAGCCACTCACTCACTGCCCCACCACTGGGACGGAGGGGAGAATCAGAAGAGGAAAGGTGAGAAAACTCATGGTTGGAGAAAAAGATTGTTTAATAGGCAAAGTAAAAGCTGTGCAAGCAAGCATGCTGGAGAGCAGCCCTGCAGAAAGGGCCCCAGGGGTCCTGGTGGATGGCAAGTTGAATCTGAGTCAGCAGTGCCTGACTGTGTCCTGGGGGGCATCAGGCACAGCATCACCAGCTGGGCAACGGAGGGGATTGTCCCGCTCTGCTCTGCACTGGGGGGGGCCTCACCTCGAGGGCTGGGGGCAGCTTTGGATGCCACAATATAAAAAAGACATTAAACTCTTACAGAGTGTCCAAAGGAGGTCCACGTGGATGGTGAAGGGCCTGGAGGGGAAGCCATATGAGGAGCTGCTGAGGACACTTGGTCTGTTCGGCCCGGAGAAGAGGAGACTGAGAGGAGACCTCATTGCAGTTACAACTTCCTTGTGAGAGGAAGAGGAGGGGCAGGCACTGATCTCT
>VZRJ01009219.1:114770-117270 GCA_013397565.1 Ptilonorhynchus violaceus | reverse complement strand
CAGGATCGTGGGAGTGCTGTAAGGAGGCACTGAGGCAGTGGAAGGAATGTTGCGATGTTTTCCACTCATGCAGGATAAGGGATGAAATATTCTGCAATCAGCTTATCATAGCCAAATAACTTTATTTTGCCAGTGGCGCAAAGGCTTTCATGCCATGAAAAATATTGCAGCAAGAATGGGAAACTATGTGTGTGCCTTTTACTGCCATCATCAGACTTTGGGGAAAGAGGTGGGGAAGAGGATTTCCCTAGCACCACCACTCAAGTGCCTAAAATGAAGACAGACCTAAATGGCGGAAAAAATTTGGTTTTGGCAAAGTTAGGAGCACCATGCAAGCAAAAGCCTGACTTAATTTTACACTAATGATATGCTCACAGCAGTTACCGACCATACCTCTCAAATAAAATAGGAAGAGACTACTGCTGCTATCTAGATACCAAAGCTGTCCTGATATAAAGTACATAAAGATTAGTAGCATATTAATTCAGAAATTTTTTGGCCAGCATTCTTGCAACAGAAAAAGAAAACCCTAAGAACTAACTGTTATTTGCAGACTTATTTTCAGGCAGAGAATGCAAAATGTATCTGAACGCAGATACAAACCGTATCTGCATGACTAAAGCTGGCCTGAGAGACAGGAAGAATAGGTTTCATTCAGAGACAGCTCTAAATGCTGTATATTTATATTGAGAGTAGAACAATAGCCTTGTTTATTTGAGTCTCTCCAATGTATTTACCAACTATAAGGATTTCTGTGCACTGATTATGGGTCAAAAGGTTATCCTGGAGTATTATTTGGCAAGATCGCTCTTTATTATAATGAACACTGAAGATGCACATCAATAAAGTGGCTATTTTTTAACAGTTTTTAATGCTTTTGAGACAAATACAGTTTTGAAAGCTTAAAATGTGTCGCTGTTCTTTGAAAAATCTGCTATTAGCTACTAACATATTATTTTCTGTCAGCTCTTTGAATTCACATTATTTGCATTAATGCAATAAATTAATTAGCATTACCACTTTATTTGTTTTCACAGCTGCTTAGCTACAATGAATATTATTCTCTTAAATCATTCTGTCATAAAGTGTTAATTATAAATGTCTTTTATAATAATAATGGTTTCTATACTAGTAATAAAACCCTTGCAAAGAGTCATTGCAGTAAATGTAAGATTATTAGACTATTTCCAAACAATGCCAAAATGGTTAGCAAAATAGTTGTTTCATTAGATTCTGTTGATGATTGATTTGTCGAGGATCTTTTAAGTATTTTAATGAATCTCCATCTGCAGCCAGAAAGCTTTGTTAAAAGTCAGGCATCTTTTTGTATTTCAAATCCATATTTGCTGTTTGGAAAATGTGCACATACACCAACTCTGCTGATGTGGAGAACCACCTCTTTGTACCATCTGGGCTCAGGCCTGCAACGCTAATCCAGCCAACTCTCTTACCGATGTCGGACAGGGTTTTACTTCACTAAGGCTCAAAGAGCTCATCTTTTGTTACCTCTTTTTTTACTCAATAAATTTCTCCTGGTTTGTCTTCCACTGTCTCACTGCAGCAAGAAAGTACTGGGTAACTTTACTCCTTCTACGAGATCTTGAATCAAAGTGATTTTCAGATGATCAAGGCACATTTACACCACTTGGTCATCTACACATGCCAAAGGATACAGGCCTGTCTTCCTTCTATGAATTTTCTAATAATGACAGAAAAATACAGAAGTAGGAAAAAACAAATTTTAAAATGTAGTTTCCTTTCAAGCAAATGCAACAGCTTTCAGCACCAAGTGTCAGACCCAAATTCTGAATGCCTCAAAGTAAGTGCTATATTAAAAATTATGGAAAGTTCCTTATCACCATACAAAATGTTTGTCACACTGTATTTCTTCCTCAGTCTGTTCAAACAAAGAAATAGATTTTGTCACAGTAAAAAAAAAATCTGATAGCTTTCTTACAGACACAATTGAAACAAACCATTCCTAGAATATTTTAAGTCAATTACATCCAAGAATTAGCTAATATAATGATTTTCTCACTTTAATTAAAAAACACACCAAGAACCAAGCCATAAATATTGAAACCACAAATAATTCAAATTCAGAACTTTGTCAATCTTTGAAGAAAACAACTAGTTGCTAATATTATGCAATTGCAGCCTCAGCTGCAAACTTCTTCTCATCCTTCAGTCTAGTTCTCCCATTTCTTATTAGGAATCCTACAACTCAACTAGACTTAACATTTTCAAGAGTGGATAGAGTCTAAATCAGAAAATTCAGCGAGAAAAGGTTGAAGATGAGATAGGGAAAAAAATCAGAACTATACTAGGTAATGCTTGATCTTTTTTTAAGAATTAAATTCATCATCGAATAGCCAAATATGCAAAAGTTTTGCTGGAACGAAAACTAAAAATAAAGACAGAGGAAGGAAGGAAGGAAGGAAGGAAGGAAGGAAGGAAGGAAGGAAGGAGGCAAAGAGGGAAGGAAGGAAGGACGAGAGCA
>VZRJ01009219.1:32219-114436 GCA_013397565.1 Ptilonorhynchus violaceus | reverse complement strand
AAGGAAGGAAGGAAGGAAGGAAGGAAGGAAGGAAGGAAGGAAGGAAGGAAGGAAAGGAGGGAAGGAAGGAAGGAAGGAAGGAAGGAAAAAAGGAAGAAAGGAAGAGAATCTATCTCCCAGAACATTTGCTTAAACCCAGGTTGTAAGGTTCAAGACTGAAAACTAAATAAGCAAGGATATTCTTGTAGCTAAATTCAGATATTGGATTAGGACTTTAGTTCGAAATCTCCTCCACAACAGATTACATGTGGGAAATTATGATCTGATTTTCTAAAAATATCCCTTTTCCTAAAGAAGCACCTGCACACAGTGACTGCTACTGGAATTTTTGAGATTATATGCATACACTGGTCAAGTACTTCTTCAAATTTTGCCAGTGCTTGTTTGGGTGCATGTTCTTATGCACAGTGCACCTGTGTTTCAGCTTGGATGAGAAATGTGCTTTTGAACTGCATCTCCTGACTGCCCCCTCACTAGGCATCTGCCTGCGTCCTGGAGCACTCCCTGAACACATGAACAAGGCCTCTTTCAGATGAAACTAAGCTGCAAGATGTGCTCAAGGAGGGCACCTCATGCAGTCTAAATGCAAATAGGATTTCCACAGCCCATGGGACTGTGTCTGAAGTAAAAATCCATCAAATGTGTATAGCACAGACCCGACATCCTCAGCGCAAATTGTTTCACTCCACAGATACTAGTCCACATGACCGATTTCCATAACTTCATATCCATTTCCGTAACAGGACTTAAAAGCCTAACAAAGGATTTTAGTTTAGAAAGACATAGCACACACAAAGTCATAGAGGATCTGAGAAAGAGGTGTTGCCTTGTCCCTCTTTCTGCTAGGTTTACTCGGTAGCTATTCCAGGAGTATGATTAACGTACACCCAGTGCAGACTACCCAAAATACAGTTGTAGTTGTTTCTTTCTTCCAAAACAGCAGAACAGGTGTCTCTTTCTACTCTAAAGAGCACCAGGAGGTGAAAGTGGGTTTTGAGTGCTTCAGATCCTCAACACTCACATTCATATTTTGTGTTCTAGATGCTAACCTGTAGCCATCTTTTTAGTTGAATGCATTCTACTGTACAGAATACATTCGACTAAAAATGTATTAGTCGAATATTGGCAGAAGAATATTGTGAAGAAGAGGTAAGAAACAAAAAAACACAAAAGTTCAAAGAGCAGCATTTGATTAGTGACAAAAGGACTCTCAGGGTCTTATTTGCTTTCTGGTCTGTTTCTGCATTTTACATAAGACGTTAACTGGATAAGTAATATGTCAAAAACTGTCAGTGATTGCTCACAAATGCTCTCATTCAACAAAGAGGGGCTGTGTGAAACAAAGATATCAACAGACTTTTCACTCTTCTTTACTGGCCTGTGAATCTATTTAAATTTATGCACTAGCCCACAACCTAAGAGCAGTATAACATAATCCTGTAGGATTCAGGCAATTTTTCTGGGAGATGGAGACTATTTGTTTGAATTCAAGGTGAACGAATCAAAATCAGGTGTCTCTTGCCATGGAGAATGCATGAAACCCTTGCAGTGGGTTACTACCGTTATCCGTCCTCCTGCTGTGGTAAGGTGAAAGTAAGTGCCCTTATTGGTTTTAGAAGAACAAGGATAAAGGCATACCTTCAGAGGAGGATCCTGGTAAGTCAGAAGTTTGTACCACCACCTCAGGAAGGGGACGTTCTAGGTTTTCCCAGTATTTCCGATTAGCATGGCACCCCTCAGAGTACACTGGGTTTCCTTGGTGTCTAAACCTTGGACTGCCTTTCCTTGGTGTCTAAACCTTAGTGTGTGTGTTCAGAGCCAGAGCCATCAGCAACCTTTTAAACCTTACAAAATACCGAGGTAGAGCTTCCTCCCCACCCCCAACCACCCCAAAAATTGTGATGCTGGTAGTCTCTGGAGCAAGAGATCTAGGAGGGAACCTGACCTTTCTTCTGGAATCTGCAACTGCTGCTGTGCTGAGGTCCAAACCAGGGAGGAAACAGAGGACTAACAATCCTTACTCTTTCCCCTAGCACCAGCAAAATGTGTCAGGAGGCCCAAGCCGAGAGCACAGCTGTTCTTCTGCAGCTTTTGGCAGACAGGTCTCTTGGCAGAACAAGAAGAGTCCCCCCTTCCTGCAGCTGGGTGGGAGATGCTGCTCGAGATGTGCTACTCCCTTTCAGAAGGAAGAAAGACGGATGAGCAGAGGCAGTTGTGTGGCAGTTCAGCAAAGGCACACAGAGCACCATGGACTGGAGCATGTCAGGAACTCTGCCACAATAATACAGATTTCTTGGTGCTGAGTAATTTTGGATTCATGTATCCACTTCCAACTGCTGTACTGCTGTGGTCCTGGTGTATCATTCACCTTCCTTAAAGGCAGGAATATTAATCTTTCTGATCTTGCACCCCAGCACTGGCTCTGTTGAGGGCTGCATGTGAGACTGCCAAAACAAACCATGCCCAAGCATGCCAGAACAAGAGAATAAGTCAGTTAAAGGGCTCTGTACCAAGGCTTTCCCGGCCTTCATGCCTTGCTCAAGCTGTGAAAGTCCTTGCCTTCCCCGTTGTGATTCATTCACAGAATGGAAAACTAGCACTCACTCCCTATCCTTTGAAAGACATAGTGCCAGGAATTAGGGAGCCAGAACAGGATCTTTAAACAGGCCCATGCAACCCAAATCACAAAGGGCTAGTAACCACTTCTGGCTTCATTTAAAAGAGAAGCCTTGAGAAGTTGAAGTATTCAGAACCCTGCATTGCTTGTGCACAAGAGACCATCCAGGAAAGAAATTCCACCGCTTCTTTTCCCCTTTACATCTGATATCTTCCTCAGAGAGATCACCAGCAAATTGACGCTGCATACTTGGAGCCTCCTGAATACAAGCTTGGCATGCAGCAATAGCAGGGACAGGGAGACTCAGAAACTTAGATGCACTCAGTGTCCCAGTTTAAACACAGCCTTTGTTTACACCACCACAGATTATAAACCTGCATTTAAATTTCTGACTGAAAGGTTGTTTCGTGGCAGCTTTCTTTGAAAACATGTCACACTTAAAAGAGCTGCGAGTTGTTCCCTCGTTAACTCAGCATACTTCCAATTTATTTTTCATCGACTGCTACATCCCTAAATATTTCCTTTTAATATACCATCTCAGAATTTACACAGTGAGCTCCCCCATGTTGCATGGCTGAGAGGAAGTGCATACTGTGATGATTGCAGCTCATCCATGATGAAAAATATCTATCATTATATGCTGCCCCCCCAGTTCTTGTGTACAATTATAATAGCTACACTTTGGTGCAATCAAAATGCTTTTTATAAAGAGCTTCCATATAATCAGGAAAGGAGAAAAAAAAGTAGATAACTATATATAAACACTGCCAAGGACTTAGTCCTCTTAGACACCACAAGGCTCTTGAGGTGTGCCCTCTGCTCCTCTGAGCTCTTCGCCAAAGAAGAGCCCTCAGCAGGTGTCAGAAAACACTCTGCACCTGAATTGTGAGCCCACAATTGTGGGACTGGTACATTCCTGGCAGCGCAGTAAGTTAAATCACATGTGCCTATTTGGGGCTCTGGCAAAGGCCAAATTTACAAGTGCAAAAGGTAAAAATGCACAGTGAAACAATGAGAAAATGAATATGGTAAATAATTAAAATTTGAAACATTTACAAGAGTAATTAATTATAAAAGCATTACTGAAAGAAGACAGCAGAAAGAGGTACTCTGAAAACCACTCATCAAATTGAGTGGAAAAAGGGGACCCTCTGCATGCCTGAGCCAAATCCCACTGAATCTACATGAGTCCAAAATGGCTATGCATCAGCCAGCTGGGAGATGCTGCTGTCCTACTACATCCTTTTGGAAAACCATCTGTTGGATTACACACAGTCTTCACACAGGAGAAAATTGCAGGAGTCACACTGTTTTCTCCTGCCTTACAAAACTGATATTTTAAATATAAACACATTCTATTGAAAATACAAAGGCTACTCTTTGGCAATTGTTTAAAAATCAAAAGTAGTTCAACATGATTTTGCAAAATATCCCAGGCAAAATGAATCTGCATTTTGTGGATAAAATAAAAAAAAAAAAAAAGAAATTACATGCAGCTCTAGAGTATATCTCTAAATTAAAAAAAAAAAGGGGGGGGAAGGGCTTCAAACAGGACTGAAATGAAATTTGATGAACACGTTCTTTTTCTCTCTCTCTTTCCTCGCCCACAGCATTTAAAGGCAGCAGGGCATTGTGACAACACAGACAGCTAATTGCAAGGAAATGGATGTCTGATGCCATTAACACTACCCACTTTCCTTGGACATTTAAAATAAAAACAAAACACGCCACTAGGCACACAGTTCTCTCCCTGGGGTGGAGATGAGAGAGCGCCTGAACTACATGTGATAGATGTTAAGTCAGATTGCTTAATGCACTACTGGAGGGAGCTCAGATACACCTAAATGATGGTAGTATTTGAACCTATCTAAGACAGAACAGAATACTCACATCCTGCAGAGTAGATGTTCAGTCTTAATTTTAGGAAACAGCGATAAAACTTCCCCATTAGAACCCACTGAAGTTGTAATTTAAGCATTCTAAGTAATTACAAATAGTATTATCTTTAAAGAAAAATGACGAATAATCTATTGTGCTCAGGCCATACATAAGACATTCTCCATATGGACAAATACATGTACAAAGAAATAGAAATAATTGTGTGTCGGGGGGAAAAAAAGAGTTGTCTGAAAAGTAAGCATTTGTTCTACCCATGACAGTAGGAAACAATGCCCAATGATCACTCGTTTAGCATTGGTAGCAGGGGAAATGATACAAAACCATTTCTGGTTTCATTGGATGTTCCAACACAGGCATTACTCAAATGCAGAGTTAGATGAAGAACCAGAAGAGGAAAAAAATTGAAATGACTGAAGAAATTTCTCAAAATCTCAGGAAAACTTGCTCCCATACAATCATAAATGATGGATTTAAACTACTTTAAAAATTCAATGAATATGTTTGATTTAAAAATACGCTTGCAAGACATCATGCTCCCATTTTGAACACTTGTGTACTAAATCCCTAAAAATGTTTGAAAATAACAATGGATTATTAATTATAGTGGCACTATTAAGCACTGTGACAATTACTGAACTTACCTAACATCTGCAGTATTACTAACTTTCAACTCGAAATAATACCTTTTTTTTATAGCTTACCTTCTTGTAAGCTTGAATTGCTTTAAACACTTATTATCACACAGTGATATATGACCTTGACTAAATTAGACTGTATCATTTTGAAGAAGTCATTTCCCCTCTACTTTAGTCAAGAAAAACATCTTGAAAGTATCATAGCTAGAAGTCAGAATTTGAAGTTATAATATATGAACACAACAGAATATATTGTTAGTAAAAGAAATTTTTGTTAATAAATTCATCTACCATTCACTACATTGCCTTCTTTGGAGGAAAAATGAGTAGGTACTATTTACAATTTGGGCTACAACCTGAATTCACTGAAATCAGTGGGAGATTTTCCTATTAATTTTGATAGCAGCGGGATTGGACCATTAATGTAATAAAACAGGTAGTGTAAAAAAATTCCCAGCTCCAATCACTACTGGATTAGCAGGCTGCAATTAATTTGTACCATCTCAACTTGCTGGATAAAATTAAACATCTACAAATCTAGTTATGAAACATATATAAAGTAAAAATAGATAATAATTAAATGTCTGACCTAAACAGTGTTTAAATTACTATTTGATGTATAAACAAATCTTAATAAGTGCCATTAATTTAACACAGTGATTGCCTACAAAGAGAAGATAATATTTTTATAGCCAAAGTTTTTTTCAGTTTAACTCTCCAGTTTAACAACTTATGTTGTGCCTTTTTGTAGCATATCTCTGAAATTATCTCAGCAGTAAATTGCTTGTGCTTGTCTGTCGATTGTGTTGTGAGGAGGCTGGTTGGGCTAGCAGCTGAAGGGCTCTATTTATACACCTGGCTGGTTAGATTGAATGGACCTGCAGGAAGAACCAGCCCCATCAGAGCTTCTTCAATGGTTCCCATCTTGACCTTGAATTTGACCTCACTATGGTCCACTTCCATCTCCATAAAAATGAGTTAAAGGCTAGATTGTGATCTATTTGCTCTTTCCAATTTTTCTGGGTTTGATGATATATTCCTAGAGCTGCCTACAACAGATTAATTATCACACTTTGGTGTGAATCATAGGAAAAGAGTTTGCAGTACTCCAGTGAATAGGTGTATGCAGTTCCTCACAATGCTGAACTGACATTGTTATTCAAATCAGAAAGTGCTGATTACTTTGGTAACATTGGGAAGGAGGTTCCCACCGCAGAATGAAATGAAACAGCTTAAGGGGATCACACAAATAAAACATGCAAGATAAGCGATTTCAGTACTCGGATGGCTCTGATCTCAAACTGAGGATTTTCCATCTGCATTCACTCTCCCTGTGAAGGTAGCACGTACAATGAACGATCAATTCACTGGTTTAGAGACAGCATATTATCTTACCGGAAGTAATAATTAGAATGTCACTGATTACGGGTCTTTTCCAGAATGCACCAGGGCAGGGACTTGATTTATCAATGAGTGTTCCCTTTTGACTCTCTTGAAGATAATTTCAGAAAATGTACACAGGTCCTAGTATCTATGTTTCAAGTTATTGTATTTGGTCTGTAAGAGGAGATAGGAGGGGACTGTACCTTTTAATTGCTAGCCAGACATGAAATATACATAGTATAAGTTTCAAATGAATTCTGTAAAGGAAATGTAACATATCAGCCTGGTGTTTGAGTAGATTATTTCTTATTTATATTAGTCATAGCATTTTAGAATTGCAATTTTTTCTGTGTACAGCCAGTGTAGACAGAATCGTACAGCCCCATACCTCTTCTGAGCTGTGCACTCCATTAACTGTTTTGGGTGCCAGACTGTGTTTGGGCATTCGTTGAGAACCCATGATTTTAATATCCTGACTAGGATCGCTCTGTTCTGGTACTCTTTGATAAGGTGTTCAGGTCATTGATGCTGGTGTTTAACTTACACCAAAGGCAGTTCTAGCAACAGGTACCAAATACTGCACAGATTTTTTTTTACTTTTTTTTCCCCCAAATTTGCATGCATCATTAGAATGCTTAAATTTTTAATCTCACCATTACACAGTTTCAGGTGATGGTTATGCTAATGCTCTCACAAACAGAATATTTGGGCTAGGTACACAGTTTGACTGCAATAAATATTATAGGAATTATTTGCTTTGCAGACCTTTCTGCCTCCCAAAATCCTTACCATAAATTTGATTGCTTGTCTCAAGATAAGTCTGCTATAGTTTATTCAGGTATTTTTAGCTACTCACTGATTTGAGCATTTGAAAAGTGAATTACAGAGCTATCTGCATGAATAACTGTTGTAACAGATGAAAGTGTTGGTATAGGAAATACTCTTACAACCACCCAGTAATAGGCAAGGGAAAGGACTACCCATTACCTCAGGCCATTCGCAGTCATTGCTCCAAGAAGTCCTGGTGCCTTGATTTGTTCACTGCTTCTATATGGCTACCACATAATGGACAGATTTTTGGCGTTTTCATATAGTTTCTGACAAGGATGACTGTGTAAGGAGAGGAAAAGGAACAAAGGCCAAGGGTGACAGGTAAAACATCAGTCTATTTGGCCTTAACAGCACATTTTAAATCACCAAAACTATTTGACTACTCATTAGGACTTCAAAATAATACTTAATTAGAGCTTCCTGGGTCAAATTTGTGTTGACTCAGCAGAAAGTATATTATTCTGTACTTGTGTTCTGCCTTCTATAAGTTACCTTCAGAAGGAGTTAAACAATGGTAGCATTGTGGTACAATGGCTTGCTTGTCATTTGTTGTCAAGGAAAATGTGCTCATTGCTGACTTCTGTACTCCTTGCCATTAGATAAATAGACACACAAACTTCTGGCTGTTCGGACCTTGCAATCCTTTATCCCCAGGAGAAAACCATTAATCTTTTGCATCAGAACATACACCAAAAACTCGAAGCAAGATACCCATGATTCCTGGTATTCTATTCCCTTGGGCTCTCTGTGCAAAGAGAGAGATTGATTTTTACTTTTTAGGGTGGATTTGCTCTTAAATTAGCCCTTTTATTTTTTTGCAGCATTTCATTCTATAAAATCACAGTAATGGAGAAAAAGCAGAACCAGAAATGCTAACTAGATGAAACAGATGGGTTTTCCACACACACATGCATTCAGGATTTTGAGAAGAATTCAAGCAAGTGAAACTTTTTTGGGTCAGAAAGCTACGGGGCATTGGCTTTAATATTACGATAACACTACCAAATGCCCTGTAACCGTGATACTCCCGCGGCTCACTCCAGCCTCTGGAAAGGCCAGGTGAAATCCTGCCTTGCAGCAGGAGAAGTGGATATGTCCCCAGGCGCCCGAAGGGGAAGGCGCGTGGCCAGGGGCTGCAGCCTCGGGGTGAGCCGGGGGCACACAGAGCACACGGATCCACGCACGCTGCCTTCCCATTAGCTCCTGGCCGGGCTCCAAGAAAAGCAAGGCTTGCTCAGCACAAGGCACAGGAGAACGACTACTCACACGTGTTTACAGAAACAGCTGTGAGGGGAAGGCAGGAGTTTACAGCAGCGTCAAATACACGTGGCAGCTGTCAGACCCCAATGCCGTGCTTCTGTCAGGAAAAGCAAAGGAAGATGGGGAATCAGTCCTCACGTGGGTGTTTTATATACATCTGACCAAAAAAGATACTATTAAGCAAGCTTGCAGATACCTCGCTTGCTATAAAAGGCTTCTCTTGTAGTATTCTAACTTGCTTAAATTTAAAAAAAATTGGATTTCATTAATATCCAAACAAGTTAATGACTCTGCCACTCATGTCACCCAATAAGGCTAAGCAAACTTGTGCGATTTTTTTGCCTTCCCCTGTTATGAAGAAACCCAAGTTTCTTCTCATCATTGCGACTTGCTCCAGATTTTTACAAAACATACAAGAAAAGGAAAGAAAAGCCAAAATAAATGTGAATATGGCTTCAACATGATAATGTTTTCAAGATTCTTTCAAATCTTGGTTTATACATATTAAAGTAGCAGCATTTGACACTGTAATCAAATTTATTTAAATAAATTAAGTTCTTAATGAAAAATAACATCCTTGACATACTGGGAAAACTTTAACTTTATATTTTTCACAATTTTTTGCTCAATTCCAGTTACAAAATACTGTGAATAGGAAAAGAAATGTGATCTCTGACCTCTACCCCAGCTCTGCACTTCTGAACCAACTTTCAGCTGTGTAAAAGAAAGCAAGCAAGCAAGAAATAAAATGATACCACAAATCAACAGTTTTGGGACTGGAAGACAGGGCATGTTCACAGATTACTCTTTTTCTATTTGAATAAGTTTATTTCTGCATGTGTTCCTCAGATGCTTTATTGTAAATCTGATATTGATGACTGTGCTAGGCAAGAATTATCATTGAACTGTGAAGAAATATTTTTTCTGTGGATTGTGCAATAAATCTGTATTTTTTTCTTTCTGTTTCTAAGATAGTCTTTAATTTGGGGGCATGACTCCTTTATTTCTATGATTTCACTGTGCTTTATTGCCTGGATACTTATAATGGCTGCTGTTACTAAAACACAAAGTCTTTCAGCAGAAGAACTACAGGATTTAAGGTTATTTAATACAGACTTTTAACACATTCATAATATACTAATTTAAAAGAGGAAAATAGATGTGACAGTCTGACCCTCAGGCCACAGGAGCCAGTTGTTCAGTGAAAAATCTGATCAGGTAGGATCAACTTTAACATCAGGAATGGATTCCCACAAATCTTTTTGCAGAAAATCTCCAAAATTCGTAACTCCTTTGTGTAACAGCAACTCTAGTGGACCAGAGTTAGCTGGAAGCAGGAAAGAGAGGTGGGAATAGCTTAACATTGTTGCTCATAAAATACAGGTAGCATTCCCCACTTAAAAGTTCCGTGGTTTTTGAGTGTGCCTGTTTGCAATGAGCAGCTGAGGGATGAAGACCTGTTGCAAGAAATGTCCCTTCCCACTCAGCACCTCGTGTGCTGCTTTGGGTGTGAATGAGTTGCAGAAGTTACTGTAGTCCCTGTGCACGCAGGGGCTGGTACCAGGAGGAGGTGACACAGCAACATCTGTAATGCAGCAACCTGCTGCTGTTCCTGCTGCTGCTGCTGCTGGAGAACACATTCAGAGAGGGGAGACAGACGGAGGTTCATTGAATTGAGGAGTTGCTCGGAGCTATGGTGGGGAGCGCAAGGGACTTGAGAAGACACATCTCAGTTTTAGGATGGCAAAAAAAGGACTGAAGAAAGCAAAAAACTTCCTTTCCTCACCCCCCAAAGGTGATGAATTATTGTGACTAAAAGAGTGGGGGCTAAATGAAAAACACTTTAAATATCTGGCCATACATCAGTGTGGATGAGCTGCTCAAGCATAAAGAGGGGGGGGAAAAGTTGATAAAGGAAAAAAAAAAGAGCATATGTGACAATGAATCTGATTGTGGTATTCAAGACTTGTGTATCTTGCTCTACAAAGCCCTGAAAGTACTTGAAATGACTGCAAGAAGGCACAAACTGATGAACATTATACAGCTATTAATGCTGAGGAAAAGCATCACTATCATTGTTACAACCTGCACAAACCCAAGATTTGCTTTTGAACACTTACACTGGTGTAGTGTCTGTAGTTCCCATAGCAGCAGTGAGAACCTCTCAGTATTTGTAGAAACAGTCACATTCTTACTGAGAAAAGACCAGGGGTGAGGCTTTTGGCTGTTAACATTGCTATCCTGTACTTGTTTATACCAGAGAGCTGAAAGAACTCAGAATCTCAATGTAAAATTTCCTTAAAAATAAGTTATCCATTAAAACCCTGAGGAAACTTGGCTTGTAATATATTTGGGGTCACTCTTAGTGTTTACAATTCAATCTACAGGTTAACTATAATAAGAAATAGCCTTTGGCATCTTATAAATGCAGTTGTTGTTGAGGCAGATGGAAAATACTTAAATATTCAAATAATTCTGTCACCTAAAGTATTGTTTATAGTCACTGGGATCATTTGTGAATCTCATGAAATTATGGGATTTGTTTTTAATCCCCAGTGACTTTGTCATTTGTCTTTGTTTTACATACTCACATGGTATGCATATTAGCTTTTTGCCAACAACTTTCTAATGAATTTTATTCTGTGGCCGTGGTTCAGACATGCTTTAAACAGCATGTTAAAGCAATTTTGGAATTCAGAGGTCATAGAGACACAGGCAAATGCTGCCTCTAATTCAGTGCTGTAACTGCTGTAAAGGCCTTCACTCGCACGCAGATCAGCTCAGGTCTGAGTGACTAAACCCCAAGTCTTGAAGCTTGATATGCTCGTATCTACATCATAACTGTATCTCCTGATTTATAACATGACTGCTTGTATTAGTTCAGGCTTCACAAAAAACCTCTCAAAATTAAATAAATAATCAGTTCATGTGCAGCTGGATTGGAGAATCATCTTGCCAGGACATGGCACATCACATTTGTGCACATTTGTGCATACCAACATGTCACCTACTTTTACACTATAAATAAGAGAGGATTCTTAGTGAAAATAGACAGGAACTTTGCAGCATGGTTTGAGATTCACCACAACATTTTATGCCATTAACTTTTTTTAACTCTGCCACTGCCATAATAAAACACATTATGAAAGTTCAGGTCGTGAGTTATAGGATTTGTACTTTGATACATTTAGCCTTAGAATCCAATCAGCTTTCTTATGGCAGAAATTATTTGCTTCTCTCTAACTGCAAGACATGATATTGGGTAGTACCCCAAAACTGTGTTCTGAGAATCACAAGATTTTACTTCTTAGAGGCTCAAGGTAAATTACTTCTCAAGGTTCACTGACTACTATATCCATCCTGAGGAGATGGCTGAGTGCCAAAACCACACATCTTCTGTTTGTCCTCTCTTGAGTTTCAAAATGTATAAATTGAAAACATAGCATTCTTACCTTAAAATGGGGCTAATATTGAAAATTAATAAAGTCACCCCTAGAAATGTACACCCAGTTTTGCAGAAAATCCATGACATTTCAGTGTCAGCTTGACATTGACTGCCTTGTGAAATGTGACTGACTTAAGTGTAAACATCTTGACATTTTGAGGATTTACAACTCTAGTAAAGTCTTCAGCTTAAATCACAATTATTACTATTTTTTCAGAATAGTTAATACTGTTAATCACATTAGCAGTCACTATGTCAACATTCATCAACTATAACAAGAAAGTGAGTACAGGGATAGGTCCTTCCTACTGGATAGGAACCTGCCAGTTTTCAAAGCTCTGGAACTATTTTTAATGTTAACCTATTCTTATGTAACACTGGGTGTAAAAATACAAAGCTAGATTTAAACAAACAAACCCCTCATAAATAGCTTTTCAAATATCCAGCACTAATACCATGACGTTATTGCAAAAAATGCCCGCTGCCATGCAGACACTGGAATAACAACCATAGGCATATCCACTGTATCTTGCATCAGTGCCTCAAAAATGTGGTCACAAAGGAAAAATCTGGCAAGGCGGATAACATTATATTCAAGTTCAGGTAAAACAGGTAAGAAAGAAGCAGTACTCCTTATGCAGGGAAAACATAATCAGAGATCAGCAAGCAAACCTGATGACAAAACACCTTTATTGTCTAGTGTGTTGGTATTATAAAAAAGAACTCATGGACATGCTACAGATGTTATGTCATTCATATGATCCTTATGAGAAAAACTAAGATATTATCTTCAAAGACTCAAATATTATTCTGTTATAGAAATAGCTCTATTTTACATGGATTGTTTTGTGTTTAAGACATTATAGAAATATTATTCTATAATAATGGTTTAATCTCTGTTACATTTTGGTATACAGAAAACAATAGATGAAAACTACAATCTAAATTTGTGAGTTTTTTGAAATATTTTGGTTCTTTGAAAGTTATCTGTTCAACCATTTCTTTGAATGACCTATTTTTTGGTAAATAAAAAAACCTTTCCCTATTCTAGATTTATGATATCTTCCTTCTCCTTAACAAGTCTTTTCTAAACTGAAGAGTGCATTCTATTTAGTACTCTTTGCACACAAGTATTTCCATATCTATATCATCCCTGTCGTCTTTCCAGGTCTGTTCTCTAATTCTACTCTCCTCATTTTTAATGGCCAGTGTTAGTTAACACAGAGACATAATGACATTTCTGGTTTATCTCTACTCCTTCCCCCAAAATTTCCTACAGTTCTCATTGCCTTTTTGACTGAGAGTGAAACTATTTTTTCAAAGACCTATCCACACTGACTCCTTTATTGCCTTCCTTAATGCTAAGTTGGAGTCCAGCACTGCATTTATACATAGGGTTATGCTTCCAGAGGTACAATATTCTGCAGCATATCTATCAGGTAAATTTTTCTTCTGGGCTGAGGAACAATGTCTGGGAAGAAACATTCCTGGAGATATTTTCTACTGCACCTCAGCACCTGTCACTTCTCAGCTGACCCTTGAGTGATAAAACTATAAAAGAAAGAAACTCTGTTCCATGCATCTCCCATGTAACCACTGCACTTCAGTAGAGAGTTTCCACAATTAAAGTATAATTGATCTTGTTGTCCTGCTTTTGAAGAAAAGCTTACCTTATTTTCCTTTGAGGGATGGCCATCAGTACAGGAAAGGGGCTGGGTCGGTGGAGAGCAACTTAAGAAGCAGGTTTTGGGTAGGTACCTCTCTGCAAGGAATGAACTACCGCTTGCAACTGCAAGGCTTTGGCCTTCCTAGTGTTTAGAGAGGGGAGGAAAGATTATGTTAACCTTTTCTTCTTCTTTAGCGGAAAAACAGCTGGTAAAATAACAGGGCTCATTTGTGACATGTGAGTGATGTGCTGGCCACAAACCACGTGCTGCACCGATTTGCAGACCAGGGAAGAAGGCTAAAATGCAAGATCTCCCAGATCCAGGTGGCTTAGTTAGGCACTGGGAATGCCCCAGTCTATTCAGTATACACTGCAGTTGCTAAAAATTCTGTGTTGGATTCTACAATGGGTGTAGAATGAAGTGCAAAGAATTAGACTTTGTTGCAAGGAAGATGAGTTTGTCAAGATTGTGAGATAAGTTCGGATAGGATAAGTTTGATGGGCTTTTGTTAATAAACTTTGCATGGTTTTTTATTTCTTTTTTTCCCCTCCCTCTTGAGCATAAGGCAGGGGGAAAAAAGGGACCATTTGTATTACAGTTATTTGCAATCTAATTTGCCAGGCCAAAGGATAGTCTGAATGATCTAATTCTCAATATACTACAGGACCGAGGTGAAGTACAAATCATCTTAGAGGAGCCAATAATTTTGTTTCAATTGATCAGCTTTTTAGGCAGTATCCTTCGGTTGAGACTTTTCAGATAAGTAAAGTAAATTAGGTTGAAAACAAAATGCTGGTCCCTGAAATGTGGATTTCACAATGTATTTTTGATCTGATAGGAGCTCGGTAGCATTTCTTCTATCCGCTGGAGGCCCACTGAGCTGCGCATACTGTACTCTATCAAAGCCCAGTTCTTTGCAGCTCAGTGAATAAAATACTGCAGTTTCTCCCATTGACTGACTGAAATAAAATAATCTATGATGCATGAACAAGTCTAAATGAAATAATAATATCCTTAGCAGTGAAAAACGGATTGGTAATACAGTAATTGAGCAGATTTATTGCCATCTCCTTGAGCTAGCCTGCTGAAACAGCCTGCTATTTTATTTAATCTCATATCAGAGGAATTACTGGCTGGTAATCCATTGTTAAACATCATTTAGAATGATGGATGAAAATGTCAGCTTTTCCAACATAATCAATTCATATCTCATTAGCACATATTATTTATGATTCTCATAATGGGACCTGCAGGGGTCTCCAGGGGGAAATGGAGACCTCAGCTGTTGTTGAAATGAGATGAGATATACTGTAGCTTATGAGTTAATAACTGCATATAAAAAATACTTCCCCACAGTATTGATTGTCCTTACCATTTTACAAATGAATTGAGTGTCTTGGCTTCCCCTCTTGCTGTGTATGGCAGCTCTTCCTTCTATTCATTTTGGTGCTCATAATTCAGTGAGAAAAATATTAAAAAGCATATAAGAAAGACTATTTTACAAATAACTTTTAAGACCCAGGGCAGGGGGGTGGTAGGAGTCTTTGAATGTAAAGTAATAAGAAACACTTTACTGCTCTGTTGCTGTTTGCTAAGGACTTTGGGCACTTTTTTCCCCCTCGGTCCCTATGAAGACAAATCGACATATTTCTCCAGCAACAGCACAGTTGCATTTTAAGGATACTTTCTCCCGTATGCTGCCTCAAAGACCAATGAAAAGCAAACCTTGATTCATGGATTTAATGCAGCTGATGGTGCAGCAGTAATCATGGTCACAGTGTCAACTGCTGCCTCAATTAAACTACATTTGAGAATCATTTTATGCTTCAGCTCATAAACATCAATAAAGGAAAATGAGTAATAAATGACTGTCTAGAGTACAAAGGACCAGCTCATATTTCAGATGAAAATGAAGACAAAATGTAGCTTTTATTTGCCTGTGGAATTCCCATTAACTGCATCACTGACAGGAGGGAGTTGGATCAATAGTTGGCTGGCCGCAGAAAACAGTTTCTGGCTGTTCAGCAGCCAATGCAAAAGGAAAACTGTCATATTGTGATCTTTATCAGGTAATCTTCATTACACCAGACCAATGATATATGTATATGCTGGTCAGCTAGGGGCACTTCTAATTCCTGCTTCTATTTGTGGTCTGAGCACAGTGTGCTCACAAATTATTTGTTTACAGCCATGAAAAACCTTCAATGTTCATCTCTTTTATTCTTTTTATAGGTAATCCATAACTGGGAACTTTCTGTCAAGACTACTTTATTCACTCAGAATTTTTAAGAAAGCAACCTCAGTATCAAAACGTATCTTTCTTCCTTTCAAGAGGAATTTGCTGGTACCTTTTGTGGTTGATGATGTTGAGGCTTGACTGAAAGATTTACTGAGTATCCTTCAGTAAGTTCTTGGAGAGTATTTGTGCCTTTATTGCGAGCATTTCTGGGCTTATTTGAACAAAGGCGACTGCCAGCTGTGAAGGAAAAAACAACACTCCATGAGCTGTTTGCTTTCCAGGTGGCAGCTTGTATGTATAGCAAACTATACATGAAACATGATCATCTCCTATTTTTCCCCATCCCAAACATGCAGAGCAGGGATATTTTGCTCCTTTGCAGTGCTCTGTAATTCACACAGCTTCATTTCTGTGTGTGCTGGTGCACAGGCCACCAGCTCTGGCTCGGTTGGTATGTGCCTCTTGGAAGAGCAGTTTCTCAGAACAACATCACCACTTACCAATTAAAAATAGGAGAAAAAAAATCACTTCCTCTTCAAGCAATGATAACAGAAATTAAACTATCAAAAGCTCTACCCTGATTTTAAAATAACCACATTATTTTTACACTTATTCATGGCTCCATTCTTGTATACTACTATTATGTACTGTTTCTCTGTCTAATTTTCTGTTTTACTTTGACCCTGTGAAATTAAACTTTCCACTTAACGCCAAGCACTTAAAAGAAAATATAAAAATCATGGCTCATAGCTAAAAATGAGGTTTCCTTTAAAAACATAAATTATAAAACACAATGAAGTTTGACATAGAAAGTATGCTTGTGCATTCCAGGATGATCATTAAAACTGATGTTTGTATGCATAAAGTGGATCTCCCTAAAAGTTACCCCTTCTCATTCTCTCTCTCGGTCCTTGAATTCTGCTCTTCATCCTCATTCTTCTCATCCCATCACCTTTCCCTCAGTCTCTGCTTTATGTTTTCCCTCTTCCTCTCCAGTTCCTTCCCAGTATCTGTAATCCAGTCTCCCATGTTTCCTGCTACACATTTCCCTTCACTTTCACTTAATAAAGATAGTGATGCAGAATAAGATAATAAAAACATATATACTGTGTGTAACTATAATAAGTACCTACTAGAATATTTTCTATCAACATCACCCCATATCTTTTCTGTCTCCTCATTGTGTGTTCTGTTTACCCCAGCAAATATCTAACTTTCTATACCACCTATTTACTCTCCCCAACATGCTTATTTGTTCTTCTAGTCTCTTTCTACAAAATCTCAATCTCTTCTGTCTCTTCAGATCCTTTTCCAGTCCACCTTTCCATCTCTCTCTCCTTTCATGTTTTTTTCACTTTCTTCCAATTTTTGTATCTCCATGCACATCATAAATGCTTCTTCCTAAACTTGTCACAACCTGCTGATTCGTCCATTCTCCCATGCTGTGTCCTGCTTGGAAAAAAAAGCATGAAAATAATATCTGAATAGTTCGATTTTCATTCACCTTTCTCAAGAGAGGGAATATAGAATAAAAAGTACATCATTTCCCATTATTTTCTCTGCAGCATAACTTTATTTCTCTGGATTGTTCATTCTCTTTCCTGAAAAAATTGCTTCAAGATCCCAACGATTTGTTCAGTTACAGCAACAGTGAGAGAGAGAGTGCTCTTGGAAGTCTATGTAAGACAGATGCAAAAATGTCATTGGATGTGCCATTGTGCTCACCCAACCCTTTCCAGCAAGGATACACCACTGGAGCCCATCTGCTGTTCATATCAGTAAGAAATACATCACCAAGAAGAGAAGCACAGTCTAACTTTTCCAGCAAGAAGAATATTTCTCCTCAAATATTAAGATTTTTTTTTTTGAAGGAATGTTTTTCATTTCTCTGCATTTTATTTTGCTAACACTATAAAGACTTCCAAACAATCTGATCATTAAACCAGGCTGATGATTTAGCATGATTAGCAAATGAATGACTGCCAAGAAATACGAGATTCAACTTGAAAAAATATGGAAAAATTTTTGGTCTGAACCTTTCAGTCAAATTTCCTTTTTTCAGACTAAACACAAAGCATAAAAATAAACACCAACAGGGCATGGTTTTCTGAAAGGGAAATCTGGTCAGCACTGACCACAGCAAGACAATCATTAAACCCAAATTTTAATCAGCCACAAGAGGGATGAAGTTTTAAATTAGTACAAGTTGAAAATATGATAATAAAAAAGGGAAAATGAGAAAAAATGTTTTGAATCAGCAGACATCAGTGGCTTTTTTAATATGTGGTTTTACTTCATTTTTAGTGTATGAGCGTTATCTGTGTAGATAACCAAAATACATTGCTGATAAAAGGTGGCACTAAGAGAAGTTACCTTGTTCACTGCTGTGGAGGTAGATATAAGCTCCCAACTGAGCCACCAGATACCACTTTTCCTGGTTCTAAAGTGAATGTATAGTCAGAAATTGAAAAAGGGCTGCTAAAATAAAACCAAACAAAAAATTCAAACCAAACCAAACAAAAACCCAAACAAACGAATGAAAATTAAGAAAAGGATATGGGACAAGTTGCAATATGTGTAGGATGAGGGGTGGGAGTCTGTAAGATGAAATGGGTTAATATATTATTCCTCTGCGGGATGTTGTGTTATGCTTTGATAAAGACTTCAGGGAATTGCTATTTTTCATGATTTGCTATATGGGATATAATTAATGCTAGGCTATGGCTTTATCATTAGGCTACAGAAATAAAGGCATGTCCTTTTTATTTTACATCAACAGTTGATGCTTTAATTAATTTTTAAAAGTGAGGGTGAACCTGCCAGTGAGCTTTGAGAATACTAAGCCATTGCCCTGGACATGATCAGTCCACACCTGAGATGCAGAAAAATGGCATTTTAAGGCATGGTTAATATGATAAAGGTTGTATAAATATTTTCCAGGTAGTTGGAGAATTCAGCACTATTCCACTAAATATTGGTGCTAAAATATTATTTTCTTCACTAAGATAAACAAACAATACAGCAACAACCTTGTCAATTTAATTCTCTAAATGCATTATCTGTATGAGTCTATGATATTTGAGATGCAATGCAGGAAAAGTGTCTTATCTCACTGACCTTACAAATAAACACACTAAGAAAAACCATTGAAATATAAATATTTACTATGCTTTACTCTCTATATAAATTAGGTTTTGGCTTCCCCACCCCTTTTTGCACTTAGTGGATACACAGTTTGTTATATTGAATGAAAGCACAGGTATGCACTGCTTTATGCTGGGAACTACGAATAGTGTGTACCTAAT
The DNA here is from genome assembly GCA_013397565.1 of Ptilonorhynchus violaceus. Classification (NCBI taxonomy): domain Eukaryota; kingdom Metazoa; phylum Chordata; class Aves; order Passeriformes; family Ptilonorhynchidae; genus Ptilonorhynchus; species Ptilonorhynchus violaceus. The sequence goes on along the minus strand of VZRJ01009219.1, from coordinate 95,155 downwards.
ACATCATATTGAATGAAAGACTTCATAAATCAGTTATACAAGGGATCCTACAATGCTTTTAGTGAATTTCCAAAGAGTCATAAAAACTATAAATCAATGGGGTTTTGATTAATCAACTCACAATATCAGCTTTTGGCAATAGTTATCTGTTGTGTCCTTCTTAGTGGGTGCACACCAGGGAGAGGGCCATCATCTGGCACACAGAGGCTTAAGCAAGAAAATAGGGAAAAAACCGTGCTACACCATCGTATGTACCCACAACTCCCAGTGTCTGATGCAATGGGGTAGATCTTAAGGCTTCCAACAATCTGACCTTCAGTCTTGAATTTACAGTGGAAATAATGGAAGCTTTGAAAGGTGAAGTAAAGGGGCGGGCAAATCCTAATTCTGCAAAAGTTTACAGAGTGCTAAATACACACTGAATTAAACATAGTCAAATCTTTCTACCATCTCATCATGTTCTTTAGATGAAGTGAGCAGTGGAGGCAATAAGATAGCTCCCTTTTCTGGATCTAACACGGTGTGGATATAAGGGAGCAGAATCTCAGATTTGCCTGTGTCTTGAAGGCTACATGCCTGTATTTATAGCAAGGGACCACCGCAGATTAATTTTTCCAAAGAAAATGCTGTTGAAGAGTGAAATCCCATGCACATCGTAAAAGACATCTGACATCAATATTTAATTTTATTAGTTATACTACAGGTACTCTAGGGAACCTGATGGAAAGCCTTCTTAGTATTGATTAGAATTCAGCAATCCCACTGCACACTGTTCAAAAAATTATTCAATTACAATTAATTTTTCAATTCAGAATAATTTAAAATTTATTATGAAAAGTTAATAAAAGTAGATAAGTTTGGACCACACTGGGATTTATGATTCAGAGATGGAAATACTAACTAGAAATTACTGTGATTTTTGATTTGCATAATCAATTCTTTTAATTCCTTCTGTTTGCCTGTACAATATTACAGTAATGGTGTGGATTTAGCATTTTGTGAAAACTTCAGAATTACCTTTTTCATGTGAAAGATTACTAGTATCCTCTGCTTTCTCAGTTTCACACAAAAGAGATTTAAAAGCAACAGTAATGAACCAATTGCTAATCAAAATGCAATGAATACATTAGACTCAATATATCTAACTTCGGAAAAAAAAAATCATTTTATCAGTTTTGTCATGTCAGAAGCCTCTAGACATCTATCTTCTCCGTGACATGAAGAGGATTCCTTCGGGCTATCCTCGACTTATAAATGTTATTTCCTTAATTATTTTCTATATACTCATAAGGAATCACCAAGAACAAAAGTGTCTGTGGAGGGATTAGGATTCAAAGCAGGTAATGAGGTTTATTTTAAAAGTGCCATGAAATTAAAAGTTGAACAGATTACAAATTCTTTTAAGAGCAATTATGTTAGAGCTCAGTTAGCTGGATTTAACCTATTTATGTGAAAGTATTTTATTCTTTCTTACAACATGCAATGCTGGAGTGGCAGACTTTGAGCACCGTCACTAGCTCTAAGGAAAGCTGTTTGCCTTTTCATACAGAAAACACAGAGAAACATTTTATGTCTATATTGCTGGCAGTGGAAAGCTGTATCAAGACTTACTTCTCCCATGTATTTTGAGTAGCTCAGACAACAGATAAGTGAGAGACCACACCAAGTGAAAAATTGAAAAGAAGCAGAAGAGTTTTGCAGACTTCCAAAAAGGAAAGCTATCAGGAGTTGAGGCACTACTGGACACCTCTCATTTTAAATTTCTCCTTATGAATCATGCAGTATTACATGAAAGACACACACCAACATCAGCATTTGATTTGAGGATTAGGGTGAGTGAGATTTCTCCCTGTAGATCCTGCCCTGTCTCACTGCTCAGCCCTCCCAGAAGGGAGAGGAACTATTCTTGGAAAATAGAAAATAGCTAAATAAAAATTTTGTGCTGCCAAAGTAGCTGGTCCAAGGCAAATGACAGAACAGAAAATGATGACCATGAGAAGCCTATGAAACTTACTCCAGGCCATGAAAGCAGGCTGCATACTAACTTGCAATATATAACCAAGATACTTGGAAAATCTGGATTCCCATGCGTTATTTAGGCAGCTCTGTTATTTCTTTTCACTTTTTTTTCAAAAGTGCTGAGTTATCCTCTGCAAGAAGTGAAGCGAGAGAGTGAAGGATGAGCCATTTTCAAGGAAGTGGTCAGTTACTGACAGCAGATCTCCTAGGAGTACCTAAAGAAAGAATTTACTTCAGTAACATTTGCAGCAGGTAGTGAAGAGCCATTGGCCCATCTGCATATTTTATTACAGCAGTTGGAAATTTTAGGCTTGTACTTTGTGTGCATTATTTTCAGATACTATAACTTTTAATTCAAAATACAAAATTTTGTTGACAGTATCTTAGGGACCAAAAAATCAACTAAAACTGAGTTTTCCAAATGTTTTAAACTAACTTTGCTAAGATCCAGTCTAAATTAAATAAAATTATTACCAGATAATGTGAAGGATTCTACTGTTGTTTTAAGGAAATCCTCTAAAGACTCGATAATTAATTGGCAGCCGAAAAGAAAATGAGCAAATGTAGACGGGAAATTGATTCACTTTTGAGTCAGGGGTGGCAAATTGTTGGAGGGGGCTCTTGGGGAGGGGATGATGTTGGAGATTGTCTCTTTTTTTTTTTTTCTGAATTTACATAAAGTGAACATGTGTGGAAACTTTTTCAAAGCAATGTTTTGGATGAAAAATTGGCATAAGCCTGCTAAGCAAGTAAAACTCTGGCATGTAGGTAAAAATCTGACCGAATGTTTAAAAGGGTAGCCTTGCATATCTGGGTACAAAATAGGGTAGACAAAAGTGCATATCAAACAGTGCAGCGGGGCAAGGATCTCATAGTGCTATTCTTGCTGTGCACTGGACAGGGACTTCTCATTTCACACATCGTCATTCACAGTTTGCTGCAGTCACTCGGCACAGTCAGAACATGTCAACAACACACAAAATGAAATATTCCAGCCTGGTTTACCTTTGGAAAGTGAGGGACGGGGGATTTTAATTTCAATTGCCTACAGCAGGAAGAATTGGGAAAAGAAGGAGCTGTGTTTTCCGGTTTGGCACTGACCAACCATACAAGAAGCACATTCTACAACCAACTGTCAGGCAGGACAGAAATAGGTATTTAAGGGTAGAAACAACACACATAATTAGACAGAAAGATGAAAGTTGCTGGCCAGCCTTACTCTTCTTCTGCTATCCACTAATACAGTAGTTTAAAAAAAATACTGTCCCATAATAAAAAAACAATTTGTGAGCTGGCAGCAATAAGCAGGTTACATCTTGCCATTTTCACCCAGGAAAACACAAGTGTTGTTTAGATGAAGGAAAAAGATAATTGTGTAACAAACATGGTAAAAATAATGTCTGGCCAGAGAAAAAACAAGCTGTGTATTCTGAGTCTGAGTTCTCTCTCTTCTCACCCCAATACACCTCATTCAATACTTGGTATCTTTAGGGGTCAGAGTTGTTGCTGTAACACATGGAATAACAGCACCAAATTTTTTGCAGTATGAAAAGCCAGCTCAAGGCAAAGAACTTCACACTATTGTCATGAAAAACACATGAAAAGCACAGGCTCTGAATAAGAAAACTTCTGGCAGAGCCCATATCTGAACTGGTGTTTCAATTTTAATACCTTTTTTAGTGAATCATCCATAGTAGTTGCGGCTGTAGCTGACTGCAGTACCTTTGTGGCTCTTTATGCCATCTTAAGTGAGTTTCTGGAAGATAGATATGAACCACTGCTATCAAAAGCAAAAGCAACTTAACATGCACTATGATCAAAACAACATATATTGAACCATTGCCAGGTGGAAGATTATAGTAGCCTAAAAAAACCCACAAAACCCAAACCCAGATAAAATCCCGGATTTTTTGTTTGTTTGTTTTAAATTACATTACAAAAATTCTAGCAGTGTTAAAAACACTTCTAGATTAAGAAACCACAATTAAAGAAACCACAATATGCCAGCCTCTAACTTGATTTAAAACTGAAGTATCTGGAAGCTGCTTGTAAGAGTAAGAGGAGATCCAGACACTGAATGACACTTTCTGGAATAAACCATGCTGTGCATAGTTTTCAGATGATTATCAATGACAATTCAAGGAATATTGTTCTTAACCACAATACGAGTCTCCTCAGACATATTTCCCAAGTCACTTAATATCTACAACACAAACTTTCCAGTCACATGATCAACAGTAATTAATACTAGAATGGCTATTAAAAAGATCTTTTAGCATTTTGATGCATGGTTACCTCCTGAACTGTTTAAAATTTGAAATTATTTTATGGAAAAGTATGGTCAGTGTTCACCTCTGAATATTAGTCATAAACTGGATTTTTCTCCTATGTTAAAGAGGTCTTCCAAAACATTTCAAACATTAGCAATTAATTTTCTCTCCTGTGGGTAAACAGTAAAAAAGCTTGTCAACAGTGAGCTTGTTCTAATTTAGGCACACAGTCACAGCAAATTTAAACTCAGGCACTTCTTACTCTTGTTGCCGTGTTCTAGCCAATAATCTAATTTCCCATCTGCTTAGCATGAGGAATGCCAATGAAACTGATAACTCATTTAGGACTAGAATGATTTTAAATTGCATATTTACTGGACATCTCCTAGGATTAATCCAAAACCAGAAATCTAAAAAGTGATCTCCTTTTTGTTAAAACCCAGGTCTCTACCCCCTTTCCTACAGTTACTGTTTGTGCATGAATCTGGTATTTATTTGTTTACCAACATTATTCAGCTTAGGCTGGTGACATGAAAGTGAAAAGCAATTCTATGCTTGGATCATCAAGAAGGAACCTCTGGCCAACTCACACTTCAGTGCATGACTTATACCAGAGAGGTATAAGTTGATATAACTCAAGAATTAATTCCTACAATATTATCTTTTCCTCTCTTGACTTATTCTTTTTCTCTTGACAAAATACAGCATAAAGTGCAATGGGACAGAACACAATTCATTGGTGTGTGGAATAATACTTCCTAATCCCATACAATACTTTGGTGCTACCACATTGATCAGTTAAAAACTTACTACTAATTTGACAGGACCGTTAAGGTTAACACTTGGTTTATGGTATTGATGATAAAAGGTTAAATGCAACATGATGTACTGGTTTCAGGGAAAACTTTTTTTAAAAAGCTTCTTTTGACCCTTATTAAAAAAAAATAAAAAGTTTGGTTTATATGTAATTCAACTACACATGAGCTTCCTAGAATACAAAAACATTTGACAGTAAACATGAGATTCCCCTCTAGGCATCTCCAAACCAAAATTTACTTAAATCTGAAAAACAATTAAAAACAACATATTCCAGTAGATTTTACTTTGCATATACTTCCACAGATTAATTGCAAAACTGCATGAGAGGTGACTTTATGTCCTGCATAATTTGAGAGGATCCCCTGTAGAGCCCTGTTTAGCACGGCCCGACAAGGTTTTCCATGCATTTCAGATCAAACACAAGGAGGGCATGGGCTGTGGAGCTGATACCAAGGAATCCTCCTCCTGCTCACCTCTGTGGGTTCTCTGCTCCAGAATCCCACTCACCGAGCAGAAGGGAAGTCACATGTGTGCATATTGCTGAAATTGAGGGATAGCAGAAACAAATTCATTGTTTCAATCTTTCATTTTTCTCTAGTAAGCTCAGGGTTGCTTTTACACTGCCCTCCCTCCAAAGAAAGGCAGTGCATGCAAAAGCACTGTTGGGTTGATTTGAAAGCACTTTCACACACTCTGCAGTGAACTAAGAGTTAATCCATTTTTAGAGGGAGAGAGGAATTTTCACATCCTTTACCAGCTTATGAATTTTAAGCATAGTGTAAGAGTATAAACTGGAATATTCAATATTAATTTTATTTTATTGTACTCCTTACCAGAAAACAGCACTAAAGATTGAATTTTTTAAGAAACTATTGCTTGCCACACTAAACAGGTGCCAAAGATGAACAGTACTGTCTGCTGCTTAAAACATCTTGGAGATGTCAGAAAAACTGAAACCCTAGGAGATTTCAGATGCTTCCACTTGAAAGTCTATCCAAAGAGTGATTAATTACTGGTTATTTCAATAGTGGAAAAAAATCTGCCTGCCACTTAATAAATGCCTGTTACTGGGATACATGTTTTAGCAGTAATATTCTGAGCTCATAATTCTTTTATAGCACATTCACTTTATACTATAATTACTAGAGAAAATATTTCTCATTAAATTATCAACTTTGTCTCAGTAGTAAATCCACACTGTATTCATGGCATGTCAAATATTTTCATTTCTTTCTATTATTTTCCATTGGGTAGAACAATTCAGTGATAAATCTGTCCGTGCTGTTTCCATATCGTAGGAGCTCATTCTCGGCTGTTGAGCTTGGTGGGGTTTTTCAAATTTTATTTTAAGAAAAATAGAGAGAATTCCCTTCTCAGCAGCCCCACTCCTCTAGGTTGATACAATGCTGCCATCACATGGCACATATTTGGCACAGCATGTGGGAAAGGTGGAGGTTTCCATCCTAACACAGCTGCACTCCGACCAAACACTCACTTGTGCAGATCCTGACTATGCACACAGATACTTAGCAGCTGGGAACCCCTGATGGCTGCTATAAACCTAACAAGACCTAGGGTTTTCTCGTGTCACCGTCTGGATATGTGGGAACGCTGGATTTCATAATTTAGAAATTTAGAATGATTTCTGTCTCTTATAGCTGCTAAGTGGAACTTGCTAATATTATGAAAGATACATCCCAGCTGCTGAAACAAAGAAATGAAATAAAAACAAACAAACAAATCAATCAAAACAAAAAGCTCTTTTTTTTAACTTATACTCAGTAACTTCATACTGCAGTGAAGCATGGTTAATGAAGTCAGAGAGTCATAGACATGATAACAGGCACACTCCTCGATATTAAACACTTATAGGATTATACCTAGATGAATATTTTCAAATATATCTTATCTTAAAATTTGTCTCAGCATGACCACCCATGCCTTACTTTAGGTTGCATAGCAGATTTTCATTATGCATCCCAAAAACAAGGGAGAGATCGAATCAAACTAACCCAAACTTTGTAAACCAATAGTAAGTACTGTAAATATTAATCTTCAATTGACAGGGAGATTCCACTTGTAAGAAACTAAGAGTGTACCTATTTGAAACTATGATCCCCAAATTCCTCTAAAACCATTCACAAGACCGCAGGCAACTACATGAGGATGAGAGAAATCATGCAACAGAACATTTATCCAGAAGGAAAAATGAAGACTAAAGAAAATTTAGAGAATGAACTCAGGTACCAGAAATTAGTTTTTAATCAAATGGATCCCATCTCCCATCTTTAAAATAAAATTAATTGCAGAGCACATAAGGACATTGTGAAATGTTCCTCCTTTGTGCTTCATGTCTGAGACTTCCCTTGCTAAGATAGTTACACAAAAAGCTTTGTGCCCTTGCAACAACACAAGTGATGCACTGATGCAAGTAGGAAAAGTTGGTGTTTGGTAATGGATAAATAAATTTGGTACATGCATTGCTAAGTGCACTTTACAGAGTGGTACTTTCTCAGTTACTCAGGGAAAATTGTCTGATGTCAGCCAGCACAGAAACACAAGGGTTAATTATTTCTATTTTAAAATAAAGTATCGTTGCTTCTATGAGCAAAATTCTCAAAATATTTTCTTTTTTGTGTGTGTGTTTCAGTGGTTCCTTCGGAAAGAACTGTAGTACTACCACAATAATGTGGTCGCTTTTCAACTTCTCTGGCAAGATATACGACCATGTGTTCCAAAATTCACCAATAATTTTGTCTTTCCAGGACATACATCTCCTATTTGAAATTAGACAACAGTTAAAGACTTTGTTGAAAGAGCCATTTTTCCCCGGTGACCATTGTTGCAGCAAAGCATAGAAATGCCAAGATGTTTCAAACAGTTGTTTGTTATTTTGAAGTTGAAAGGATTATAATCCATGGGCTACTCAGTTATTTTTGAGGCAGCAATTAAGCTGCATTAGGAATATCTGGGGAGGAAAACGGGAATTCTGTACTAAAATAAAACGGTTTGTACTTTAACAATGTGCTATCATTTGCTCACGGTATCAACAACATTAACTTTCACACACATCACTCTGTCTACGAGTTAATGGAAAATGAAAATTGCCTAGCACACCTCTTGGAAACTGCAGCCACAAACTCTGTAATTGAAGGTCAAGCCACAAAGCTAACAAAAATTTCTCTCTCTTTTTCCAGTCTGTCACAAGACATGTATCACCTTCCTAAACATGTGGGTAGTCCTATGCCACACCCAGCAGTGGCCAGATCAAGCGGACATTTTCTGATATTATGAGTTGCTTTGTACATTTGTGCACGTGGGCAGTTTCACAGGTGATTATGAAGACAGAGGAGAAATGCTAGTGAGTGACTACTGCATCTACTTTCTTGATAATTTCTAGTTTCTCCTTAAATTGCACTGAGTTTTCACGGTCTTAATTTTTTGTAGTCTGTGCTTACAAACCACTATAATGTATTTGTAAAGCTTGCATTAGAATAAAGTAGGTTTTTTTTTCCCTACTGTAAATGTAAGCTATAAAAAGATACTACAAAAATAGCAGAACAAATCATTATGGATTTCATTAAACACATAACTGAGTAGCGAGTAGATACTGAGACTGCGTGAGAGCTTGTTCCAGGGCTCATGAATAAGGAAGGGACCTCTTATTCCCAGCTCATTCCCTTCATTTTTTTAAAGTTGGATAACTTATTATGTCTATTCCTACCTCAAACAAAGCAGTGAAAATAACATTTTCTTATGTAAACAGCCTGGATGATTACAGGAATCTTGCTAAATATTGATTTTGTGAAGGCAGAAGTTCAAGACAGTTGTTTGAATTGTATTATGTAGTGACTTACATATTGATGACAAAAAATGCAAGTGTAATGGTATGCATTGCAATATGCTTCATTATTAGGACCATAATCAGATTACATTTCTGAGGGCAGGTGAAAGATATGTTTGAGAGGAAAAAATGGATTATATGCTTCCCTAAAACACTTCTTAAACAAATATTACCCTGTATTTCCTTCTTCTAAAACAAATATTACCTATGCCAAACATATCAGTAAATCCAAAGATCATCACTTACAGCATATTTTAGGTAATTAGGTGGCCCCCAGAATCCAGACACATTCACCTTGTCCCCATAGTTTGGTGCTCCATCCTTCTGTTGTGTGGACTTGTATAAGAAACATCCTATACTAGGGCCCTGGCCTTGTGTGGGGAGAAAGAGAATAAATAATCTGCTTCAGTCTTTCAGTGACTGCTCTTCTTTTATCAGATAAGCTCAGCCAGCAGGTGCATTGATAAGTGGCCTAAGCCAGGCTCCATTCCTGCCTACCTACTGTGAGGGGAGATAATATATCCATTTTATTGTACTTATCCTGCACAGCCTAGCCTTTAATTGCCCAAACGGAGTATAGAGGATCTTGTTCTTCCTCCTCTCTCTCTCTCTCTGTTTGATCTGATCCTGTCTTGTCTTGAAAAAACCAAGTTCTCAGCTTCCTGTAATAATGACTATAGTCATAAATACCTTGTTTTAATTTACAAAATATTTGCTCATGATCAACATGATTTTAGTAAATCTTGAGCAATGTAATTTTACCATGTGGGACAGTAAACCTGTTTGTATCTACATGTAGATGAACACTGGAAAACTGTACATATATGCACTCTCTCTGGAAAAAGAATTGTGAAAAACATCTCTGATTTTCTTTGGTTTTATGACAAAAAGAAAAGTATACAGAGAAAGGATTCATGTAAACTTGCAGAACTATTTTAACTACCCATCTTTACAAGCATTGTAGTTCACGCAGTGTTCATGAAAGCTGTTCTCTCCGGGTACCACAGCACCACTTAAAAGAGCTGTGAGTTTCTTACATGTGTTCTCATAATTATTCTATCTGATATTGGATTTTTGTAGGTTTAGATCAAGCCGTAACATGAAAACTGTTAAGCAATGTTTGGAGGGGCGGTGTGCATGTTTAATGCATGCTCCCATCAGGTAAATGCACTTTCCATTATTAAATTCAGTACCTTATAATGACTTTTTTTTATCTTTACATACACTATGTGGAACATAAAGAAACCTTCATCGGTCTTTATGTGCCTTTGCTGAATGTCTTTATGGCTTCTACTTCTCCTTCAAAGAATCATTTTTGAGGGATCCTGATATTTGTAGCATTTGAAGATGAGGGAAACTCCAGTATTCAAATTCTTCAGCTCCAGTTAGCATGGCACCATTTTCATTTTAGTACTCCATGATATCCAGCCTCAAATGATTGCTTTAAATAAACAAACTTCCAAGAAAAGTCTATCAGTTCTGACTTGGGCTAAACCAAGTTTGTAAGTCTTTGTGCACTATCTCTGATTTCAAACAATGCACTGCAACAAGGACAGGGACCACCTCCCTTTGATAAATTTTAAGAAGCCTTTGAAATCATAAGTGATGGAAAGCAACAAAGTCATGAGTTCTGCATTGAATTGAAAACTACACGTAGTGCTGAAGAGCTCTGTGTAAAACCACTGTTGTCTGTACAGAACCAAAGCATACTGCTTCCGATACTGAAAATACTATGAATCTTAGGCCTGTGATGAATGAAAAACTGATAATAGGTAACTTAACAGAAGACTTGCCAAAAGCATAATTGAGAGGAACTCAATCCAGGAAACTTTCAATATGTCCAAGCATTTTCAGGAAGACACTACTAGGTAAATGCTATGTTATTTTTGGTCATGAAAATGTGGAACAAATTCTCTTGTTCTAGGTCATAATCTTTAATGTAAGGGTCTTGTGGGAATATCATGTGCTTCCAGCTATTCCAGGCATTCAGAGTTTTAGGTATTGCTTTTCTGTTCTTGACTTCCAGACATTGTCCTACAGGAATCAGATGTGAGGACACTGGTAACGTGCTCTTGCTGAGTTTATAAGATAGTTAGAAAAAACAGTTGTAGCAGTCTAAAAGCCTTGACTGCTACTATTAAGTACCACTCCAACTTAATATGGTAACACTTTTTCAAAATAAATATTTTGAGAAGGCTGTGTAGTAGAGTGCATTGTCCTAATTTATGCAACAATGAGGCAGCCTTTTTAACTGATAGTGAGTCGTGAACTTTGTAAATCCGTAAAACTTAGCAGGCCTAAGCTTCCAGTAAATACCAGTGGCTATTTTTACACCTCAGCTTCCAGCTAAAAGAAAAGCAAATACATCAGCCTGCAGCTGCTGATGCTGCAAACACCCCCAAAAAAAGGCTTTTATTCCACCTACCGTGCAGCAGGAATGTCTCCGCACATCACTGCATGCAGCCTAAGGTTCAGGCTTTTTTATCTGGCCTGTTCCAACCAGAAAGAGAAAATAAAGGTTTTGGGGAGTTTTTTTTGGCTTGGTGGTTTTTTGGTTTGCGTTTTTTGTGGTTTTGTTGGGGGGTTTTTTATGAGAACATTATCTAGAGATCCACTATTTATCTCTGGCTAAAATCTTGACACAAACTTAAAGACCAACGACCTAACCAGACAAGAAGTGAGGCAGCGTGAGAAGCAAGTTTTACCTAGCCTTTCATTTTACTGTCTGATCATGATCACTGCCTGTTTTGTTTCTAACTTCGATTCAACACTGCTTGTGTAAGGTACAGCAACTTCACCTGTTTCTTAGCACAAGTTCTGGATATTTTAAAATTATGTACAAACAAATTAGTGATGCCACTATGCTCTCAGCTGGAGCTTATTTGTTGGCTATGTATAAATGCACTGGAGCACACACAAAGAGCCCTAGGCATTGGTATTCTGAATGAAGAAGTCAGGGGGGAAACTGGTACATCAGTGTAAAAAGCAGCAAAATTAGATCTTTTTGGTTCAAGTACTTCCATATGCTGTCCATATCCTTCTCTTATACCTGCCCCGTATCTCCTTTTCTGAGCAAATTTAGATCAACAGCAGGAGGAGCAAAGTTACTCTTCAGAACACGATCAGGTTGCTCAGTCTCCAGCAGCTGTTTTAAATGGGATGGAAGTCCCAGTCTCCTTGGGCAAATTGTCAATGTGCATAACCACTCCTAACACAAAGAAATTTGAGGTTAAATCCAGCTGAAATTTCTCTGACTGTAGCTTGTGTCTGCTGCTTGCCCCAGCACTGAGCACCTCATGCTCCACCTTCTCTACAACCACACAAAAAAACCTCACTAATCTCTTCCTCTCAGCACCTTTGCTCCAGCCTGAAGAAATTCCATTCTCCCAGCCTCTGCTTGTATGTTCTGTGCTCCAGTTCTCTGACCACTTCAGTGTCCCACTCCTGCAGTTTAAATCCCTCTGCGCTGGGGCAGGGGGTGGGGAGTGTCCCAAAAGCATGGACTGTACTCCCAATACATGCCTTGTAAGTGCTAAATTAATGGGAACGATCAATTTTCTCAACTTGTCAATCATTTGGGTCCACATGGTTACCCAAATCATTTTCTAAAATGCTGATTTCCAGCTGGTCAGATGCAACTTCTACTGTTGCAAGGGACTATTTCACCCCAGATGAAAGCTTTTGCCTTTCTGAGGTTTCTGATGGCCCACTGCTCCAGATAATTTTATTCTAAAATTTTATTTGCTTCCACCCTCTGCTCCATATTATAAATAAATAAATCAATAAATAAATAAACACAACTAAAAAACCTTTTTATTCTGTCATTAATCATCCAGACTTTTCTGTGAATTTGAATTGTTGACAATACCAGCCAGAGCAAATATGAAGATTAGCAGAGACATCATTCACACCAGCAGCATGTACAGACTTGAATGAAGCTAGAGCATGAAACCAACATAATGACCTCCGTAATACAGCTTGAATTCTATGATACTTTCGTATTCAATCAGAAACTTCTTTACCTTAGAAAAAATTTTGTTAAAACATGGATTTTACACATGCCAGTAGCAGAAGCTGAACAATGCTAGAATATTTTCTACTTTTTCCCTATGTACCTTTTGGCTTGATAATCAGAAAAGGCTTTCTATACACAAATAGCAATGCCTCTAGCCATACTGACATATACTTATGTATTTCATGTTATAAAACTCCCTAGTAAATGCAGATAAGTCTCCTGTTCCACTTGTGATCCCCAAATATTTCTACAGAAATCACAGCAATGAGTAAACTAAAGCGCCTCACCAAAACCCCACTGTGCAGAATGAGCACTGAATAGGTGCAGCAGACATTCTATCTTGCCTGACTGACTCGAGGTTTCACGTCTTGAAGAGTTCGTCTTTTGCAGGCACAGCTACTCTTAACAGGAAGAGCTGACTCCTCAAGAAAATTGCAAGACTTAAAAAAGAAAAACAGTATACAAAATTCTTTAAAATCTAACTCAAATTACTGAGGCACTTATTTCTTACTAAGCAGAAACTGAGAAGGCAGTCTTAAAATTGGCAAAAGGATATCCTGGAAATACATTTTCACTTGAGAAGTGCAAGCTATACTCGGTAGAGCCCCTCTGACAAGCTGAAGGAAGAAACTATGTATATTCAAAGCTGCATTACAGGACATTGTCTACAAAGGCAGAAAACAAGTGAAAAAAAATCAAGTAATGGCAAGAATAAACTGTTATGAGAGAAAGTACTGCAGAAGAATTGAAAAGAATTGTTGAGTGTCCCAGCTTAAGTCCAGTCAGACTGAAAAAGGATACTTTTCCAAGAATAAAGCTGGAATCAAAAAGTACAATAAAACCCAGCTTAGCTTTGCATAAGTCATCAGGAGCTGCTGATGAAAATTGACTGACAGGGGGCAGTGAACAAAACAGAGAAAATGCTGTAGGATGGTTGGCTTCTCCAAAGCCTAGGAAAAACTTGCAAATGAGAAGTTAAGTGTTAGGAAAGAGAAAATGTGTGTGCAAATCTTTATTGCTCTTGCCTTTCCCTTTGCATGCTATGTACCTTCGGGTGAACAAATAAACAATACTTTGCTTTGAAGAAGCTGGCTTTGACTCATTTGAACCAGCCACTGTCATAAGTCCCTAAACTAAAAGAGCTTAGAGGTGAACAACAGAGCTGAGCCTATCCCTTAATGCTGCTTGGAAATGAAATCCCAGAAGGATGCAGATATCAGGAGAGCAGCTCACAGGCGTGGGTCCTCAAACCAGAATGAAAGGATCGCAAAGCAGTGCTCACCCTTCAGCTCCTCAGTGTGCCCTTGGACCCCACAAAGCCATAGTTTTGCTTTTAGAAATAGATATACACACCCTCCTGAGGAAGTTTTCTCTCATTTTCCTCAGACAGGGCATTATCTACAGAGGTTAATGAGCAAAAGCAAATGGCATTTACCAGCCAAAATCCTGCTTCACCAGGAAAGCTGAACTAGTCAGTGTTGTGGGCATAGTATTGTTATTGAAAATATAAAATTCAAGTGGGATTGTAACCCGAGTTCCCACTGCTGGGTGCATCACACAGTTTGTTTCCATAAAGCCCAGTATATAAAACTGGTTGCTTGGGTAGTACTACAGAAACAACAGCCATAGGAAGCTGGTTTTGGCAAGGGATCCAGCTGTTGGGTTAAAAATAATCTCAATAAAAGATAAAGAAAAAGTAGCAGGTTCCAAAGGAAGAAATCTGATAAAATTAAAGTGTAATAGACACTTCAAACTGTGTGATCTGACCTAATAAGTTATTAATAGGGAACCATTACTCTTCATACATTTTTTATGAGGAAGGCATTGCCTTTTTGTCAAGATTAGTGGATTATAAAATATTTGTGCTACACAATATAAATGACCCTACCTATTAATAAGTCTCTGGAAAGATATGCTTAAATTGAATTACATTAAGAAGAAAAGTGCCAACAGAAAATTAGGCATAATTAATGGGAACACATAAATAAACCAGAGATAGAGGGAAAAGGACATTCTTTCCATTGATCATTTTAAGGATTAATTGCTGATATGCTCTAATGACATACCAACTATTACTGTTTTTATAAGGACCATTTCACAGAAGATGAAATCCATGTAAGTATGAATATGTATTGCAATTTATTGCCAGAAGATAATTACACTGATCACATACCTCTAATTAGTCAGTACAGTATTGAAAGCTAAAAGATACATCTTAATACACAATAAAGGCTCATTACACTCATCCAATAAAATAGATTTATTTCTTTTTTTTTTCTTTTGCTGATATTGAAATGCTCGGCCTTTCCTGCATGTTTTCAGGACAAACAGTGCTGAAAGTGAGGACATGGGCAACACTGCAGTTATTTTCCAGACCCTTTCAGAACAACCTAGGAGACGCAGGAAATTATGTTTTGCATCGCATTCACATAATGGACAAAGTGAATAGAGTTACACAGTGTACAAGCACTCCAGTCTTCTCTATTTGCCAGCATATATAAGGTTTCCTTGGATATCACAGCTCTGCCTCCAGTGTGTGCAGCCACATTCTGCTTTTCACAGACTCACAAAGTTTTGAAGGCTTTCATTATTAATCAGAAATGTAAAGATGAAGCTTTATTGCTCAATATTTGAAAAAATATCTTAGAGATTATAAATAGAATAATTATTTTGCTCACAAACTCCTCAAAGTAAAATAATTTTTTCAAAAAGTTGAATAAGGCCCTTTCTCCTAGGCGGAAGAAAAGAAAGAGGACCCATTCATTAGAAATAATCCACCTGAAACAAAACACCTTACACTAATCCCCTAAAAACCTTATCTACTCCTTGACACTGTTGTAACAAACACTTCCAAAGTACTGTGCCAACATTGCTCATGTGTTCAGTGGATTTTAATTAGAGCTCTGAAAGCTTGGGAAAACTGTCCGAGTGAGCAAGCTGCTCTTTTCAAATGGCAGCACAACTGTCCTTTTACCCATGTCCCAATCAGAGCATATGTTTAATTAAAACCAGTGCAAATAATGTAGACAAGAGAAAAATCTCCTTCCCACAAATTAGTGAGGAGAATATCATTAAAAAGGTGCACGGCAAGCTGAAGAAAGCAACCCATGTTGTTCTTTAGTTGTACTCTGAACTGGATATCTATGGATAGGTCATGGGGAACCATTGTTTGTGAATGGTATGAATGGCTTCATATACAAGATTCTTTAAATGCTTTAGAGAGAACAGAGGTATTTAAGGATGAATCGCAAAAGGAAAACTACAGCAGATAAGGGCACAGAGAAAGGAAGAGAGAGAGTTCTGACTTGTTCTGCTGTTGCAGTAGTAACCATCTCAAATATTTGTTAGATAATATTTATTCTTCTAATTCACCTTGAGAGAATGCCTATCCATCTGTCACCTTTGCTAAAGCAAACCAATTCCACAGTCCACCTCACCAAGTGGGTTAGAGGATATCTCCTATTCATCCTACGGCATCAGTCTCCCAGTCTAGGGAACACTCTCACTTTGTTCTGCTCTGGAATCCACCAGAGACTGTGCGAGAATAAAACCCACAACAACTGGGGGAGGAGAGAAAGGATCTAGTGGCAAGAAAATGCTGCAAGAGCCAAGGAGGAAAACCTTGGGCCCGTTGTGTTGTGGTCACTCCAGCCAGGAAATTCAGCCTTGTTACAGACAGACACAAGATGAAGAAGATCAACTGGACCACAGTAGAGAAAACACATCAGTGAGCAGAAAGAATATAGGAGACGAATGTAGATTAAAAGCAAAGGAATGTCTGTGTGCTGTGTATGTGAAAGAAGGAAAAATTAAAAACAAACCCAAGAAGTATGACATTCACAAGAGTAACCATAAGTCAGTCACATCCTAGAGGTTACTCTGATGCCTAGTTATTGAAGCAAGCTTGAATATGAAAAATATAAATAAAAGATAGGACTTCCTCATGCAATCTATCATCAGCACTTGAACCTGCACAAGAAAGTTAACAATAATAAGCCTAAAGTTTTTGTAAAAGTTACCAATGCTGAGCCTAAAACTGTTGTGTTGCTTTTGAAAGTAAAAATATAGGAAGGCTGATATTTCAGAGATACCAACCACATTCATTTTTATATAATGTTTCATATAATTACAAAAATTCTAGAGAAAATAATAAAGATCAAAATACATGTAAAGAAATGTAGACAGTATATGAAATGCTTCACATGGTGATCTCTAGTATCACCTACTAGATAGTTTGTCCTATCAATTACTAGTAGTTTGTCCTACTAAATCAGAATATAAACAATCTGTACCTAAGAGCTTGGTTCAAGAGAGGGACTACCTAGCATTTCTGAATGCTCAAAAAATTTAATAAATGCTGAACATCAGTGTATTAGTATATCAGTATATTAAATAATTTTGCGATTAACTACTCTGCAATTGAAGAGAAAAGTCGAGCAATAATAACTTTTTATACATATGTATGCTGAAAAGTGAGGATGACATCTCTCACTGGGGCACAGAACGAAATAATAAGGAGAGAGGCTTGGGAGTTATTTCAGTGTTAGACAAATGGCGAGGTATATCTGGACTTCTCTGTTTGGGTATTTGTAATTCTTTGTTCTTTCAGCTGTATTTAGCATATTGAAAAGACAGTAAAACAGAATTTGAGAGATGATGTTGATGCACAATAGCAATTATTAAAAAGTACAGCTCTTCAGGCCTGGGGGTGGGGTGGGGCATAGAAGTCTCTCCTCTCCTCAGGGAGTAGCATGTTATAATGAGGACTTTCTACAGAATTTAAAGATTTCTCTGTTCTACAGGATCCACTGTAACTATTTAAAATAAAATGTGGAGGGGGTTAGTGTTTTAAATCTCGAGAGGAAAGCTGCCTCCTGCAGTTTGCATACCTACGAGAGATTAAGTCACAACCTGCATAGGAAGCAAATGTTTCATCATCAAGTCATCAGTTGTATTAGCAGGTGAAAGATTTTTTTTAATGCCTAAAGAGTTCAAAGCTGTGTTTCCAAGAGCTGTATTTATTGAGCTGCATGTTATCACCAGACAAACAGGTGTTGTGTTTTTAAACCCAGCTGGAGATGAACCCAGGCAGTCACTTGCACAGCCCCCTACTTCCCCTCCACCCTGGTGGAATGGGGAGGAGAATTGAAGTAAAATTGGATTTTACTTCATAAGTAAAGTAAGAGATAAGAAGAGTTTAATAATTNAATTAAAATTATTTATATTTATTATTTACTCTAAATAGTGGCAACTGCGCTTGAAGTCATAATCATCTATACATGTAATTCGGTGTGTACAAAGCATATTACTGATTTCTCCTTTCAGCTTACAGCCTTATAGATACTATTTTATTCTTTAGCTTAGTCTTTTAGATTTCCATACTCATATCAAACTATATGAAAGGATTTTTTTCCCCTCTAATATTCCATCCAATNATGGTAAATAATAATGATAATAATAAAAAGGAAAAAAAACCCAAGTGATGCACTATGCAGTTGCTCACCACCCACTAACGAATGCCAGATCCCCCTTCCCAAACCCAGATCAGCCACCCTTCCAGTAACTCCCCCGTTTATATACCAGGCATGATGTTCTATGGTGAGGAATATCCCTTTGGTCAATTAAGGTCAGATGTCTCAGCTATGCTCTCTCCCAGTTTGTTTTTTTTGCTTATCTCCTCACTGGCAGAGCATGGGACAAGGGAAAAAAGGTCCTTAGGATAAACACAACTTAGCAAAAAATTAAAATGTCAGTGTGTTATCAACGCTATTGTCATTATGAATCCAAAACACAGCACTGTAACAGCTACTCAGAAGAAATTGACTCCACCCTGGTTGAAGCCAGGACATCAGGAATAAAAAACTATTTGTTAACCATTTTCTGAAAATTAGTTGTAATTTTTTTCAATTATTTTTCAGGTTTCTCATGCAGGACAGCTGCAGGGAGGTGGCAGGTACCACACGCACACCTGGAGGCAACTATCAAAGATATCTCAAAAAACCTATTCACATCCCTAAGAGAGATTACTCTTATTTATATTTATAATTATTATATATTATATTATATTATATATTTATCTAAATTAAAATTATTTATATTTATTATTTACTCTAAATAGTGGCAACTGCGCTTGAAGTCATAATCATCTATACATGTAATTCGGTGTGTACAAAGCATATTACTGATTTCTCCTTTCAGCTTACAGCCTTATAGATACTATTTTATTCTTTAGCTTAGTCTTTTAGATTTCCATACTCATATCAAACTATATGAAAGGATTTTTTTCCCCTCTAATATTCCATCCAATGTATTTATACATCTCTTGCTCTCTAGTGCCTAGGACAAATTAAAAAAACATGAAGCTGTGAGATGCTTCAAGGACTGCTTATACTTAAAGCTTTGCTGTTCCTAGAATACCCACTTTAAGAAACTATGTTGCTGAATTGTGATTTGCATATGAATGCAGCTACGATTTGAAGAGGAAGCTGCTAACTGGGAAAAAAAAAGGTGCAGAAGTGGTAATCAGTAAGGACATTACCTCCATTTAACTTTCCTTAATACAAAAGTTGTGATGTTCACAATGAGCAGAACTCAGACTATGTTTCTGTACACTGCACAACTAAGAGTAGCTTGTCTCTCCCCGGCTGCCCCTGGATTTGGGTGTGGTAGAAGAGTTTCCAAAAGTTTGAGTAGTTTCGGGTTTGAATACTGAGTTGTCCCCGGCTTTAAGAGGAAATGACTGCTGACTGTTTTTTAGATACATATTGGTTTAAAATTGTATGTTTCAAACATAAGTAAGAAGCCGTGTCTTAAAAAACGCTATGAGATCTTACAGATAGAACACATTTTGTAAGAAGCATAAGATATCCAGCCTGACAATATTCAATAGGCTGTTTTGGTTCTGTAATTTATGAAAGGCACTGTTCCTTAGAATGTCCCTCACTCTGAATGGCTAAGTTTTCGGATGCAGCTAAATAATGTCCTCTTCTATCCCTACTTATTCAAAAATAATTACCAATGTAATAATTACCAGTGTTGGGAGATTGGGTTGTTTATCATAGAGACTTTTTAAACCCACCTCATTATCCTCTCGTGTTGTTCTACAACTCCCAAGTCCTGAATTGCATTAGTGCTCACTGATCATAAATCCTAGTGTCTGTCACAAGCAGCTCTGTTGAAGAAGAAGAGACACAAAAAGATTAAGAATGACAGAAGATACAGATAGAAAACTCAAAGCTGTTGAAAATGACCAGCAAAATATTACCTGATTTACCTGACCTGGTGGCACCATCTACATGCTAGCAGGAAAGTGGAATTTCATTAAACCAGTCATTTTCAAGACTATTAACAAGCAATGCTGCTGACAATTTCAAACACAAGTGCCCACTGGGTACTAATCCTAACTAATTCCCACTTCACATGGGTAAACCTGTACATACCCTGGCTTTGTTATGCTGACTGCTTTCAGTTGATTTAGTTACTTACAAAAGTTCATCACTTATATAACACGGTTTGAGATATTTCTTTAAACTTTAAAAGCACCTGCCAATAATTCTACATTTTTTGCACCTCTCGCTCCCATCGAGGGCTGCAAGCCGCAGAGCTGCAAGTGCTGTCCAGAAAAAAAAGGATAAGGAAGGAGGATTGCTCTAGAATATGTCGTCCTCTTGAAACACATGATGTATTCAGAGAATTAAATTTTCAACAAGTCATTTACTGATAGCGACTCTGCCACCAGCTTAAGTTTCTTGTGGTTCCACAGACATTTATAGGACAGGCCTTTGTTATGGAAAGATGCTATGTGGAAGCATTTCTGTTTGTCTTTCTCTGCTAAAGTTTGTTCTCACCAAACAAGGTCAGAGTTAAAAAAAACCCCCACACATACACACACAAAAAAATCAGTTTAATAATTTTGCCCTTTAGTTTACATAGCAATTATGAAATGGCAACAGCCCTCATGACGGGGGATAGGTGATTAACTGAAGTGCATTCACTATTGATGGGCTGCAAGTGTAAACGAAACTGCAGCAGCTCAGTGCTGCGGGATTTTAGAGCACATTTCTCACTGCCCAGCTTTTTTGAGATCGTTATCATTTCTCTGAAGTGAATACTCTTTGGTGGAACATTTCTTGCGATGGAATTTATTTACCATGCATGTGTAACAAGGTGGTATAAGTTCCACTAGGAGGCAATATCATTAGCATTTTCCTTTCCGGAGATATCAGGTTTTCCTTTTCCCTTCTTCTTTTTTTTTTTTTTCACTTTCTTGTTCTTGTGGAGGGCAGGAGGAATTGTAAATTAAATTGTAAATTAAATGAACAGAGGTCCCAGCTAATTGCAGGCTTTAGATCACTGCAATTTTAGCTCAAACTATGTACTTTCTCAGACATAGCTAAGATACTTCTCACCTTTTCTCAGCTTTACTCTAGTACAAATCATGTATTTTCATCTAGGCCCTTCTTCCAGCAGTAACCGTGTATTTAATATCAATAATATAGCAATTACATACATATGCATTCACATGCTTTTTAAAATCTTCTCTAAACTTCAGTCTTTCTCTCTCAAAGGGGGTTAATTACTATTTCGTGAAACTTGGTGCAGAGTCTCAGAGTTCTAGTAATATGAACTAAGGCAAAGATCTTTTGTGCTGAGAACTAATCACTTCAAATTATCTTTTCACTTCTGAGACTCCAAGCAAAAATAATGCAGGGTCAGCAGTACAGGCTCTACGACAGGAAGCATTTTACCTAGATCTTGGGGAGCTTTGATTTGCCTTATTAAACCTATTAAAGATCATTTTCTCACTCTGAATTCTACTATTTTCCTTTACTCCTTCTGAGTGTTTTTCCAACTTTGTGCTGCAGCTGCAGCTTAACATAGGAGCTGGGGTCTCTTCTGGAAAATCTTTCATATGATATTCAAGATTATTCAGGGAGTTGAAGTAGGATCTTGTGCAGAAGCTTGCTCCAGACCGCAGTGTCAACATATTTTTTTTACTTTTTATTTTCTATCCCTTTTTATTGGTTTGGTAACCTCAATAACCTGAGGAATCAGACAAGTCAGCAGGAGTTAAGAAATTTATGGAGACTACCAAGCAGAGTGGCACTGACATGTTGTAAAAGGGGACATTAGGGGAGGGATGAAAAGGAAAACATAAGAAGGCTTCATTTGGAATACAAGATGTAATTAAAAGCAAGCAGATTAAATCACCTCACACCACCAGCTGAGTGTAAGAATTTGCTAAGTATCAGTAATTGAAGTTACATAGCCCTGCGACCCATGGAATAATCTTGTGAGATTCATGAGATGAAACATACCAGGTATGGTTTGTCAGGGTGCTACAAGGAATTGCTCCATGGAATCAGTCTGGAGTGGGACAGAAATTTGCACTATTTCCATGATCCCTAAGTGGAATGCAGGTGGCATTCTGCTCTGTGGAGAGGGAAAATTGAAAACATTTCTTTTATATTAAGAGTGCTTCATGTAGCCAAACTGGTACAGCACCATTCCAGCAACTGAGATTTGTATCAAAGGTTTCGTTGACTTCACTATTCGCCGCGTCGCATCCTGTGACTGAACTGATGAACCATTTGTGATGAATATTAGTCACATCACTTAGGATGTCATTAAAAGGTGCTCAGATGACAATAGAAGAAGCAGAACAGTGGAGAATAACAGAATGAGTCTGCCGTGGAAAGGGTCGGTGAGTAGCCCACAAGTCACAGGACACTCCCATCCAGAAGTATGCCAACAAGACACGCACAGATTTGGAGTCACTGAGTTCCTTGATCCCTTTCCTATTATCTCCAATGGTCCTTCTTTATGGCTGAAAAGTCTGCCAAGTGACAATTACATGCTGAATTGCTGCCTTGTGAAGTGAGAACTGAACAGGCTTTATGCCATCTATAAAACAGGCTATGCAGTCCCCTTGGTGAAACGTCCCCCGCCTCGCGCAAGGTCAGGAGCAAAAGGCGCCGTTTGATCGCTCCGGCCCTGCTGTGCAGGACATCCTCCAGCCAATGGAGAGGAAACAGTGCTGCAGTTTTACCAGTTATTAAGCACTAATAGAGACTCCACTCGACTAGAAGCAAAACTCCTTCATTGTACATAACCATTCCAGTTTACGGAGCAGCTTTTTAGTTCCATCTTTCAACTCGATTTTCCTGATGATATGACACAAATGAGAACTCTGACTGCTCCACGACAGTTACCTTCTTCCCCAATCACCTCCCTGGCCTGACCTTGACCTATGGAGAGGCTTTAGCATTTAATGATAATGTGGTTTGTGGTAGCAGTAACCGCAAAACAGGATCTTCCCAGTGGCTTCAAGCCAGAGTGTTACTCAGTAGCTAATGGTTGGAATGGAATGATAACAGATATGGGTGAAAAAATCTGAGATTTTGCATTTCTGTTAGTGTGAAATAAGGAGAAAAATCAACAGTAGAAATATCTTTAATCTTGCAAAATATCTTTGATTTTGCAAGGTGTTCCTTTGTGAAGTTACAGTAAAGTGTATTCAAATGTTTCATCCATGAATCTAACATCCATTAACGTCTTAGTTGTGTAAATATAGAAAACAATCTACCTAGAAAAAATTAAATCATAAATTCTTATTTTTCTATCTCCTAACACTGTTTTATAAAAATAAAGCCTTTTTACAAAGTGAGGAGTCAAATTTTACCTTAGAAACAATCATCTACTGCAGTGAATTGGATCATAAAAGCAAAAATTAAGAACAAACTTTGACCTCTCCATAAAACAGTCTATCTTCTAGAAAGCCAATAAAGAAAATAGGTACTCAGTTAACATCAAAATATACCCTTTGCATCTCATAATACCGTCCATAATTTCCCAGGTAAGAAATGTCATAAGGTTTACCAACACCCAATCATTTTAACCATGCAAGCAGTCATTGCTGATATGGTGGTGCCACCTGACACTTTTGGTGAGCTTTCGGTGCAAGAATGTAGTAATCCTATTTCCACAGTGAAATTTATGATCTGTTCATCATTCTCTGATAATTTATTTTCATTACCACCTAGTAGTACCACATACACATGATCCCAGCCTAGACCTCAGTAGGGCACATTAAGTCCATCAGTGTTCTAATACACTGAAATCATGGATGGCAAAATATTAGGCTAATGTTTACAATGACTGTCTCCACTCTCATGGTCCTGCAAATTTTACTAGTTTTTACATCACAAATTTTACAGACTTCTGCTGCCCCTTGTAACAAAACACAAAATGCTCAGTCCAGCACAGGATGGTGTCTTCCTTTTACAGCAGAGCTGCCCAGTCTGAAGCTTCCCACTTTATGACTGGTATGCTAGTTCAAAACAAGGTTAATTCCCCTTAGTGATATATAACTACACTAATTTTTAACTGTAAAATATTTTGAATTTATTTGTTAAGTATTCATATAATGATAAAAAGTTAAATTACCTCCAGGACATGAAAAAAAGACTTTGATTAAATATTTTTGAAGGATTTTAATATGCTATAAAAGTTGTTCTTAGGCATTTTCTTTACCCATTATGCAAATATGTCAACTCATTAATAATTCAAAATAGGCAATACATTAATAATTAGGATCCCCCATTACAAATCTGACCTTTAATTGAATTCTATAGAAAGAGACTGTGAAAAATGAGCCTCTTGATTTATGCTACGAATAAAGGTTAAAAAGCGTTTTCCTAGTAGATCTAATTTTTATCATTATTGCCTAAGCAGAAACATTGAGATAAGAATTTTTTTCCCAGTTTAAACCATTTTTTGGAAAGGCTACTTCGAGGAAAAAAAATATTAAAAGGTATTTATTTATGCACAGTTTGGTAAGATGTGTCACTAGACAAGTGACATAGCAATCATAGGTACTTCAGTGGTTTGAAATCAAGCTTTTTCCTTCATTTCTCTTTGCCAAATGACCCATGGGCTTCATGATTACATAATTCTTCACACTTAACTAGTTATTCTTCATAATTCTTCTTGTTAACTTCATCATAATGTTTAAAGGTAAAAGCATTAACTGACTGTATAAAAGAATGATTACTTCCGGTCGTAGGAAAACTGACAATTAAACAGACTGTTTCAATGCTGCAAGGGCACTGCTGCTATGATTATTTTCTCTTCCATTCTTAGTCCTTCCTAAACAATTCGTGTCTGCAATGTAATGGCAACTATGCAGACACATTTATTTCTTGTAAAATTTGAGCAAAAACATGATTGAGAATTATTAGAATATCTTTAAAGAAATGGAAGACGGATGAGGGAACTTCCTAGGAACACATCAGAGAATGTCCCAACAGGACTAAAAGAACATTTCATCTATTTAAAAGAGTAATAATAAGCTTGGAAAAAATCTTTTATGCATCCTTGTGGCAGACAAAGTACATTGAGCCTAAACGCATATAGAGGGCTTTTGCCAGAAAGCTGTCATATATTACAAATTTGGACTCCTTATTTCATAAAGATCTGAAGTCCAATAAACACTTGAGTGTCCCAGTAGAAAAGGTTTCACATTGGCTGGTAAATCAAGAGCACTATTTGGCCCTGTAGTGCTCAGCAGAATCAATTATTGCTATACAAGCTGGTATACATTGGTACAATGTCCTTTAAAAAATGCTAATTTGGGGAAATTATAAATGTATCAAATGAATAGACACAATCCATTTGAACATTTAAAGCTTTGAATATAATTAAAAGACCACAGCCCCTCTATTCCTAAAAGGCATAAGAATCACCAAACATCCTGTTAACTCCCACTGATGATACACACATCCAGAACTGGAAACAATTTAGCTTTTGGCTAACTACAAACCCTTGTCAATACCCATTAATTTTTCCAAGTCCTCAACCTGGATGCACAACAAACTCCCCCATCCATGACCACGCTGAGCAGCAGCTTCACAGGTCTTTTGTTGGTCCCACATACAAAGTGTGAAGGAGTCACACAGGTCTGCATTTTCATAGTGTGAATTCAAAACCAACCTGAGTAACACAAGGATCACTTTAACCCAGAAGTGGTTACATACAACAATAACATTAATACCACTACAATTTATCAGCTCCTGGAAAACACAAAAAGTAAGCCCAAAAGAGCTGGCACTCCTGGGCTCACCTGCAGCCAAATGCTGCTGTGAGGGCTAATTCTCTGCTTGCCTGAAGGGCCGCTAAGTTCATTCTTTCAGTAAAATATACATTACATGGACTTAAACTGTCCATTGCCTGAATGGCACTACAGCCAGAAGAGCTTCAATTATGGTGAGACTGAACTACAACTAATGTTATGAAAGGGACCAGAAGCTGCCTCATTAATGGACACAGCATGAAACTTCCTACAGAGGATTTAACAATATCACACTCCCAACCACACCAGAAGAGCTGGAAAGGGTGTTGGATGTGCAACAGCCAATCTATTCTGAGGTCTTAGACTGGTTTGGGTACCATCAGTTTCTGCATGGTTGTTGAATGAGACGGCCTTTTTGCTTCCTAAAGCCTGGTGCACCCATGCCAGCTTCCTAACAAACACCATGTTTGTTGTGTTTTTTTTAATTTCTATACAAATGGCAATGCAACAGAATCACAGTGTTGACCCTCTTTGACTTCTTTATTTTATTGGCTAACTATCTGCTTAGGCTTAGGATAAAGTTTGTAGGTGGGGCTCATCCATCACTGAGCCTGGAGCACTCCCACTTCCCAGTGAAATCCCAGCTGAGACACCTAAGTGTCAGGATTTGCATCAGGCTCTTCCCTCCTGCAGCCAAATTCTGCCACAAACAATTCAAGCAATTAGCAAAAAGCAGTTCAGCACAAATTAAAAAGTTTTCTTTGCCATCTCTTCACCAACTTTAAAAAATTTGCTTTTAATATATGTGTTCAAATAAATTGAGAAAAGACTTGCAGCCTAGAAACTGAAGAGTGTGTCTTCACAAGTATGTTTCTCTTACTGGCAATACTCCTTCAGCTTTATGTCTGCTACCATGTGCATATACAGTCACCTTCACATTATATTTTCAAAGGTAAATTCCTGAAATTGTAGCACGACTTGGAACATACCTCTGCATTCCAAGACATCAGAGCAAGAATTTTTTTCTACTGTAACAAAACTTACTCCTACTTTTTACCATCTTTGTCACCACTTAAGTTACTGCAGAACTACAATGTTTACTGCTCCCCACAAGTGCAAGAAATTCTTTGGGATGCCAGGGGAAAGACAGCATTAGAGTAATTGATTTATTTCATGGATTGGAAGAGTGTTTTCAATATATTTTGATTTTTCTCTAGCGATTCCCCCTTTCTATTTGATTGTACCTGTACTAGCTACAAGTGGCAAACACCATTTAAAAGGAAAAGGAGGAGGTAGGGGGAAGGGCTGTAATTGTCATTATTCTGCTCTGTTGCCATCTGTTCCATCTATGGAAGAAAAAACCCCTTTTATTTCATTATCAAAAAGGTTGCAGAAGTGCAATTGATTTTGTTAAGAAGCAAGGACTCATTAACGTTCCAAAGACTGGAATTGTGCTCATTCCCTTGGACTCCCTAGATAACAAAGAAATAAAATTTAACCCAGCAATTCTTCCACCAGCAAAATTACTTGTAACTAAAGTAGATCATCCTTTAGAAAGACTTCAAACTGAGTTAAAGTGTTTACCCAATGAAGACTTTTCTATGACTCCTGGAAACTTTCCCCATTACTTAATTATTACCATTTTTTAAAAGAACCATTTTATTACCAGATTGAGAAATAGCTGCACATGTATTTGTTCAATGGAGCTAGATATAATTATGTTATTAAGTATTTGTTTGCATTTTTCAAATGACAAATGTGAAATTAAGTATATCATCAAAATTTCATAAGCAACATGGAAAAAGGAAGTGATAAAAACCCCTCAAACCAAGCATATTGGTTCTCTCCGTTGGAATACAGAACATGATTTTAGTAAGATTAGCAATCCAGCTATTCCCACATTACTGCCTCCATTACGGAAAAGTGGGGCAGCAGGGTTTTTTGGTAGGGTTTTGGTTTGGGGTTTTTTTTTATTTACAAATGCTTGCACTTGGACCAGATGGCCCACATCGCTCCCTTCCAACCTTACCCATTTTGTGATTCTGTGATTTTGTATAAAGTGTTAAAATTTTCCCTCAAGATATTTGGGCAATAAAGAGAATAAGCCTTTCTCCCACAAAGCAGAAGACACTTAAAATTACTTTTGCCTGTGAATAGAGTACTTCACTGTTGTTCCTAAGTGATGTCAATCGTATCAGTCTTTTGAGAAGAACAATTTTTGCTATGTACCATAACATTCCTTTGCCTTTCTCCACAACTTAAAAATAATGTATTTGAAATTTTAGAACTGTGAACAAGTCCTGGACTGTGTCTGTAATCTGTGGAGAAGGGAAGGATGGAAGAAAGGAGAGAAGGAGAGGTGAATGGGCAGAAGGAAGATGCCTCAGGCCCGCTGGGTTTGAGCACTCACTCTCCAGATGTAACGCCCCATGTGATACCAGCCAGAGTGGGAATTGTAACCACAGCCAGCTGGGAGTTTCTAGATCCATTTGTTAGACAGATGATGAGACTTCATACACACCGAAAGCAGGGATTAAAGTGTGACCAAGTCCAGGGGCATAAACGGTCAACATAATGAATTGAAATCAGAAACATGATCAGAAAATAAAAGCGGTATTTGAAATTTTAAAATGATACTCAGTGCAGTGTTTCATTTCAAGTCTTATACAGTAAGAATATTCTGCACCTTTGCAAGAATATTTACCTTCACTTTGTAAATATGCTGTCGTATCTTAAGATCAAATTAGTGAAATAAGTCTTACAACAACGCTAGAAATTTTTGTGATGCATTTTTCAGTCTTACTGTGTTGCTTATTTTCAGTAGATTGGGTGTTCAGAGCTATTGCTGTAGAGTTGACATTTTGTAAAACTGCTTCATGATCCTGTTAAATATGAACAAGTAGAAGCCCAAAAAATTAACTGGTCAATTTAGAATGGGTGGTTGAGATGACAAAACCAGAGCAAAAATTAAAATAGAAACTAACTAAAGCAATTTTCAGTACTTCAATGACACTAAGACAGAGAGGAAACTTCTGTTAATGTGACTTAAATAAATTATAGAAATAGTTTTATTTTCAGCCAGCAAGTATGGCTGATCACAAAAACAGATATTAATGGAATTTCTTCTAGACACAGGGCAGTCTGCTTTGAGAACAAAGCCCAGAAAACTAGCACTGATGGAGCTGAAAAGGATCTTTCAGGAAACAGTTTAAAATGCTCCTGTCTCTCTGCATCCATGGCACTGCAGTTCCAGGCGGAGGAACCTGCAGCTTTGACAATCCCTAGTGGCAGACATGACATGACATGGGTGAGATGCAAAACCATTATCCCTTATACCAGAAGATCCCAGCAGATGCCTCCAATGCCTGGAGAAGGAGCCAGTTGTCACTAAAGGGACAATGTGACTCATTGTCAGTTAATCTTTCCTGTGCCTTCTGAGATGCACGTCATTGATACTAGAATAATAGAGCAGGATGAAGACAAGGGGCATATTTCATCTCCAGCATGGTGTTATAGGCAAAAAACTAAATTTTTAGGTTTTTTCAAATATTTCAAATATCTTTCACAAAATACTTTGAGCCTATGGTTAGTGAAAACTAATTCTTCACAATCCTGACTCTTCAGAAAAATTCCCAAATAGTTTATTCTTCTCATCACTTTGTGTGAGTTATTTTTCCCATTGTGCTTTATGTTCATCACAAAACATCTGAAATAGAGTTGAAAGTGTAGAGGAAACAATTTTTTTCTGGTAACAGGCTTTGTTCTAAAACATAAAGAGTGGTCAAAAGGAAACCTTCTCCAGTTAAGGAGACTCAGGAGCATGACAGAAACATCTAAGAACCTTGCAGATATGGAAAAAGCAGAGATACAAGGGACCACACTAGAACCACGGCAGGTGTGTGATTAATTACTCATAAAGTCTGAAAAGACAGGAGTGAATGAAGACTACAACCGAGACAGAGGAAGCTAAAATACTCAAACCTGGCGGGGGACCCACTAACACAATTCTGCATGAAGTTACACTCATGCCTCACTGCACTCAGTGGTCAATTCCAGCACTGCTGGGGTTTTTATTGTTGTAGGTTTTATTCCCCACTCTGATTATAATGAATAAGGTAATGATTAATGCTGAAAAGGAGACTGATATTCAGTTCTGACACAACATCAGCATGTGGGTCCCTAAATGTATCAGTGAGGGGCATGACAAGATACAAGAGATCAAATAGACTGAAATAATAAGGAT
The DNA here is from genome assembly GCA_013397565.1 of Ptilonorhynchus violaceus. NCBI lineage: Eukaryota > Metazoa > Chordata > Aves > Passeriformes > Ptilonorhynchidae > Ptilonorhynchus > Ptilonorhynchus violaceus. Next base: position 64,876 of record VZRJ01009219.1, on the reverse strand, counting down.
AAATGAAAACTTTAAAAAATGGAATCAAAACCAAAACCTGTGATAATACACAGATTTATTACACTGTGCTTTTGAACAGCTAATTTGTAAGATCTTCTCCTGGCTCATCTCAGGTTCATAGGAGGTTCACCAAAATGGTTGGGGAGCTTTTTATATATGCTGCAGGACCTATGTTTCATTGCATGCACTTCACAGGATATTGCTAATATCCCTAATATCCTGAGCTTCACACCTCAGGAACTAGTACTATATTTGGAGCAAGAAGACTCATTTTGATAGAGTTTACTTAAGGCCAGACTTTGCAGACCATATCTTAGTAGCCCCCAAAGATGAGTGTCTCATCTCCAAAAATACTATTTTCTTTTACTAAAATCTTTGTGATTCTTCAAATTAATTTTATCTCTCATTCCCAAATTTACACAGACTTCTCATGTTTTCCCATTCCTTCATTTGCCTGGATGCTAATGAGCAACTCTATTCCCTTTTATTCTTTGGTCATTAGAATGGTCCTTGAATAAAGGACTCATTCAGGTTGGGCAATTCTCTAACAGTTTTATAATAAAATCTGTGGCTACTTATTCATTAAGTTCCTGAATCACAGTTGATGGTTTTATCTTGTGATTGTTTTGTCTTGTTTTATTTATTTATAGGCTCTAAGCTATTCCATCTCGTCAGAATATATCTCAAACTAAAATAAAGTAAAATATTATGTTGCAGACATCTATGAGATATGAAGATGTATGTTAGGAAAATTAATGAAATTATATGTAATAGTCTGAAAATCTCATCTCAGCTAGCACCTGTAAAACTTTCATTTTTACTGTAATCTCCCAGAATTCAGCTGTTCACTGAAATCTTAAAAAGAGCCACTACAGATAGATAATTATATGGCTCTTCACTACCATAATAAAACCTGTGTACCATGCTTATTGAAAAAGATTGAAATCCTTCAGCTCTAAGTGACACTAGATCAGGCACAAGCTTGAAAAAATTACATAGCTCACAAAGTTACACACCTTTCCATCCCTCCCCATGAGATAGGACTCAAGAGAGGGCTCTCATTACACCACCACTTAAAGCAGAAGGTGCCAGCCTTCCCTTTCTCCAGCTCCTCTTAATCCAAGTTGACCCACAAAAAGCCTTTTCAGAGATGACCATTTCTCCAGACTGACAAAGTACCAGTGAATTCTCAGAAAGCCAGAACAACTAGGATACCACCTCAGCTATGAACTCATGCCCCAGTATTTCAGACGGGGCATTGCATGTATGTCTTTTGTTGAAAAGCTCTCTCTGAGGTACCGGTGAGAGAGGAAAGAAGTGACTCTTGAAGATCAGGAATCACTCTGGAAATGGTTCAGTTCAGAAATTTTGCTTGCTTTATCACCTACCCCATTTATTTTAATGTTTATTTTAATGTTAATCATGCTGTGAAATGCAGTCTCTCACATGTCACATTAGCTCCCAGAAAAAATCTAACAACCCTGTTTGTCCAGTGCCCCAGAACAACCACACAGCCCTCAGCTCCCGTGTTACCAGAAATAGCAAAAAACCCTTTAAAATATCACTCTTCCTCCAGGTCCATGGTATGCTTCAGTTTCTGGAGCTATATACATTTCCACAACCAGCACATCCTGCAGCTATTATTTTGGTATTCTTTAATGTCATCAGCATTTAAAAGCATTTTTGAGGGATACAGCAGTTTGCAAGATCCATGTGTCATTTGAAAGATTTGTGACAAGGGAGTCAGGAACTACTGTAAGTCTTAGGAAAAACAGTATGGATATTCATCCTTCCTCTCCACTGCCTTCCACCACACACACACATCCCTTCCTTTCCCTTCCACCTCCTATCCTTTCCTGCCACCACTACAGGAACAAAGCAGACTGGCTGGATCTCACCAGGGAAACTGTCCCAGCCACTGTGGTGACAGCAGGCCCTGCAGATTGCTCTTCCCCGCTGACTGTGGATCCTGATCCACTTCTAGTGGTGGGGATGGCTGCGTTCGTACAGCACACTCTGGGAAAAATCACCCAAAAGTCTGGTTTACATGGCACCAAACACCAGCGCAGGCTGCCTGCATGTCCTCAGCAGCAAAAAACAGATGGGCCAGTGACCACACAACACTCAAGCAAGGAATTTCCTTGAGGGTTTATGCATCTGTGATCAGAACGCACCATACAACTGGTGCATAGGGTAACCAAAATGTTAATTGTGAAATAATCAGACTTGGATGTTCACGCAGTCTGCGATTTTGTAAGTCACCAGCAAGGGGCTAGGCCTGCTTCTGCAACATTTGCAGTGACTGAAAATTCCTCTGCAGTCCTTAATGGTCCAATATGTGGGCAATAGAACACATTTCATAACTGCAGAGCTCTTCTGACCTACCCTGAGATTGTTTTTCAAACAGGTCATTTGTGACTCCATCAGTTGGCACTGCTGATCTGTTAGTGCTGTACATGATTCTAGGTATTTTTTTCAAAGACAGTATTATCATTTTGTTAACCAAGAGGAAGAAATTTTGTGGGAGGAGGACACCTAGTGATGTGTTATATATTTACATGTTTCGCTGTCTGCATGCACAGTTGAGCCGGAGAACTGGTGAGTTACAGGGAATTGTAAGAGTTTCAAGTGTGCAGCTGACTGTGTCAGAAAACAGTAGACCTGAGGGGTTGACAGGATAGCATCCAAAACAACAAAGCATCCTAAATAACAGCAACAGTAATTCAACCACATAATCCTGAAATCAACATTTATGAAATTAAATGTTGTAAACACTTAGTGATATTGCCACACTTCTCATTTGTAATGATTTAATCTCCAAATCTGCATTTATACTGCCACTAATCACAACCTTCTTATGCACTACCGACTTGTGCAGAATGACCATTAAAATAATAATACATTCAGCCACAAAATCTTCCCATTGAATTTCAAAGATGTTCAGCATAGCAGCAATTCTGAAATATAGTGCTAGTTCTCCTTTTAAATTCTTTCCTTAAACAGCTTTTTTTAAATTCTCCTTAAAGCAATAATTACTACATCTCAAACTGATAAAAATCAAAGCTGTTATTCTGCCCTGTAACTCACTTCAACTAAGTTTCATCAATGAAGCACAAGAAATTCAAAACTATAGACAGATAAATACAATAACAATCGTAATAGTCATCACTAGCATCTGCTATTAAATTTAATATTACTTGGAGAGAAAATGCTGGATACCACCAGTATAAAACAAATATCAGTATCAAACTCATGTGACAACATTCACATCTGCATTTATACAATTTCCAGAGCATTATCAAAATATCGCTTTCAATTTTTCGCAATAAAAACAAGTTGTTATGGTAAAGTAACAAAAAAATAAGGAAAAGAGACAATTAATGATTTTCAATGAAAAAATACATTATCAAAGATGTTAGTTAAATAAGAACCACTATCTTTTTAAAGCCGTAGAAAAATTCTACAATTACATATCTATTTCTTTTTCATCTTTTAATTTCAGGCCTAAAACTAGCTGCACCAGTGCATTCATAGGTGCATATTGTACATGCTGGTTTTTCCACTGTACTAGCAGGACTACTAGCATGTCCCATAAAATCCTCTTTCATACAGAAGGGTACAGAAGGATTATCTTCGAAGGATATTGCCAAAAGTGGACTTGCATTTTGAAGGAAACCACAGTTTTCCTTCGAGATTGTTCCCTTCAATGAGATGTACAACAAAGAAAACATCCACATCTGAGATAGCTTCTGATTTCAGCCTTTGTGTGTGTATACATGGGAGAATACCTCCATAATTCATACTGCTAGCATTACAGAAAGAAATTATGTCACAGAGCACATCCAGAAGGGTTAAAACATTTGTGCAAATCATGCTAATTAATCACATCCCTGACTCTGGACTGTAACCCAACCATTTGTACTAGAAGTCGAAATGGATTTTTTGCAAGAATAGTTTATATTAGCAAGCCCTATGCAGTATGAACACTATAAAACAAGATATTAATGGAATTTATCAGAAGTAATAAAAAGACATATCAAGGCAGGAATTTACCTGCTATTTACTTTGATAGTTAGGTCATTATTCCTATAGCTACAGACATACAGAGAAGACATTTCTCAGCATTTCAATGCCGCCTTAACACTGCTGAGAAGCAGGACACATGGATGCACAGCTTCAGTATCCTTCGTAAGAACCATAAACTGGTGGAATATTCCTCAGGTGTTTTCCACAGCCTCTTAGAAAACCTACGTAGTACTGAAACTACTGTGAGTTTTGTGCAAATAAGTGCAACCTGATGCAGCTGCAAAAAGGTTTGTTATCTATCAAACTAGAAGAAAAAAACCCCACACAAACAAACATTATTCATTTCAATTCTTTGCCTTGCTTCCTCTATTTCAATTATTTACACTCTTCAGACACCTTTCTTTGAGGCTCTGAAGGCGCTGACCTAGAACTTGGAACAGAAGATTTGTGGGAAGGCAGGTCTTAACGGGGCTGTGCCATTCAGGTCGAGCAGGGCAGGACACAGCAGAGCACAAACCTGATGCTGTTACGACAACATGGTAGCATTCATGACTGAATTCGTGAATCACTTTGTATCACATACTTTTACCCTGAAGAAATATCAAATTAGGTTTTCAATGAGAAGATAATATGAAAACTTTGGTGGTTCGAGGCAAACCAGTTTGCTTTTCAACATGTTATTTATCAAGTTTTTTACTTTTTTTTAATTATCGTCTTCACATTCAGAGTGTCTTCCACTCACACTAATAGAAGAGAAATATTTGTTGTACTGTATTCCAAGTCATACACTGAAAGAATAAGAAGATAGACTGTCAGCAGAAATTAAGTCAGAAAAAAAACCAAACACCACCTTCTTCTACCAGATTGCAAAGCCCAAATAATGTATTTTTTTCAATTGATGCTACTGGATTTTATAAACCTTGAGACTGTCTGAAGACACTATTTAGGAACTCAGTTGAATTCTCTACTATTGCCTATTGCTGGATTTCCTCAATAACTAACACTGGAATACAAAGTATATGACTGTTTTACACAGAGAGAAAATTACTCTAAGTTTAGTCTAAAAAACTAAAATTCTTTCATTTCAGCTGATATAGTCCACTGAAGCTGTCTGCAGCCAGAATACTGAGCAACTTTTTAAGGAAAAGTAATGCTAGGTGCCTTGCAGTCTTATTACCATAAATTACTCTTATACTCCATTGATTATTAAAATAAAAGTCCATTTCCCTTACACATTGACAACTCCTTTCAGGAAGAGGGAAAGTTTCTCTGTCATGCAGAAAATTTTCATTCCAAAGTTTTCTAAACAAAATTGGCATTGACATTGCTGTGATTATTACAGTCAAGCTTCTGATTTTTTAATATTTTCAACCTGACAGATTTATTTCTTCTCAAATAAAAAAAAAATCCTTCCTAGAATAAAAATATATAGCTTCCTTATATTTCCTGATTCTGAAAATTACCAGGTGCCAAGCTGTGAACATAAGGAAATTGAAGACCCTTGAGGGTGACCTTAAGAACCACAAAGGTGGGGAATTGTGATATAGTGGTTTAGGCAATTTCATTGCAGCTGCTTGGCTCTCGAAAAATGAGAAATGGGTTTTCTATTACTAAATATAATGAATTCCCTTTCTGTCCTGTCACAAATTGTCAAACTTCATTAATGAGAAGAAGGATGTGGCACATACATATACAAAAAGTAATATGAATATACATATTTAAAATGGAGAAATGCTGCATATTGCTACAGGAGGATTCTTTCTCTGCATCAGGTATTGCATAAATCTTTGTAAATAAGATATTTCAAAATTAGCCAACATTGCAATATAATGCCACTTCTACACCTTCAGAGCAATTTGGTATTATTTGCAAAAAATAAAAATGCACATGTTTTTCAGGTGCATAGATGCAGCTCAGTGGCTATATTTCAGAATAATATTTAAGCCACATTTACTTTTAAAGCTGTGGGTATCCAATGGAACAAGGCAACTCCTTTTAGTTATAATTTGGTTTAAATATCTTACCGAATAGGGGTGTAAAATACATCATCATTTAATAAAATGACTTGCACTTTTGTCATTCCCATGACATTAAATTCGGTGTGGCTCAGTTTGAGGGCAGCAGTGGCTGTCTTTTATTCTTTTATGCAATATATGAATGAATGCACTGTCAATAGGAAATGCTCGGGTTTTGCCTGATAATCATTATAAAATACTTATAAATATAATTTAATTTGGAGTTATGGCAACAAAAAAGCTGAAGGAATTGACCTCATGCAAATTTCAATTTATCCGCAGCCTTAAGCCTAGATTTTTGGTAGTTAGACTGTTCTGGGGATGAAGAAGATGACTGGAATCATGCAGAACCCTACCTCTGCATATTCCATAGAGCTCAGTGAACCTCGCAAATACCCTGAAGGACACTATGAGATCACGTATATCTTGTAGGCAGAATGAGTTACCCTGCAACCCACAACCCTTTCTGGCACAAGTCTCACCTTGTATTTCTCAAATCTATTGAGAACTAATTATATCTAAACTTTTCAGAATGTAGAAGTAGTATTTAGACAATTTGTAATAGCAAGATTTCTACAGCTACAGAAATTAAGCATGTCATACACTTCTATTATCCTTGTTGGCAAGTAAAACACAACAGATTTCTTTTATACAAAACTGTGCCAAAGTAAAAGTGATGCTGAAAGTCATTGAGCAACTTGACACATCTAATAGAAGATGTCATAGAAGAAAAAAATGCTGCACAGTTAGTCAAAATATCCTGCTGATAGAAAACCTGAAACTGCAAGCTCTGAACCAGAGGCAGCAGAGAAGTCTGACCATCTGTAAAAGAGTTTTTCTCTACTCTTCACTGGAGTAGGCAAACAGTTTATTTCCAGTATGTGCTCAAAAACCCTCCAGCCCCAGCTTTTGTGTCACTGAATTCCAGTCACGTCCCCTACTCCAATAGACCCTGCTCACAGAGTACCAACTCTCGAGGTTCGCTGAAAGTATCTGAAAGTGAGGACTTGTTTCTTTCCGAGCTGTTCTGCAATCACAGACTCCACAGGAGGTTGTGTCCCTGTATCTAACCTCTTTACTCACTACCCAAATCCTCCACAACATTAATTAGATTGATGCTGTATTAGAAAGGATTTTTCTTCTTGCCTTCTCTGCAGTTGCCTCAGAAGTGTCAAATCTACATCAAACCTGATCACTGGATGTGCTCCATGGCCTCCCTCAGGGCTCCCGAGGTCCGTCTGTCCTCAGCCTACACATCCAACCCTCGTTCCAGTGGAAACCAAGGCACAACAGGCACGGCAGGGGGTTGTTCAAATGCACCCAGCTGTTAGTTGCGTGCAAAGTCAGCGAAGCAGCCCTACAATTTAAACATAGCCAAAGGGTCTTTGCAAACCACTTACCCCTCAGAAATTTTGCTCTAGTACTTCTCCCTCTGTTATGTGCTTAGAGCATTGTTCTGTCCCATTTATTCAGGGCATGCTCATTCCTGCTGCTTACTTAGCAATCCTGAATTTGAAAGACATTCTAGAAAATCTGGTAAAGTTTTCATTTCTGGAAATTGAAACAGATTATATATGACAGCATGGAGTAGGAATAATAGAGAAAGATTATTCCATCGTCCTGAAGTATGCAGCAATCCACAGCTGCTTGTGCCCATTCTTCACCTTATAATGCTCTTTTAAGCAAAGCAGGCTTAATTTTCTAAATAAATGTGAATTTTGTTAGTTTGTGTAATGTCAGGTATTTTTCACAGATGGCTAGCCATATTGGAGACATCACACAAACAAATGAAAATACACAGGTCTGAGAAAGGGAAGACCCCCACCGGTAAATCCAGTTTGTCACCAGTAACTCTGCTAAAATTAACAGAATTAAAAAGTAGTGAAATCAGGATCTATTAAAGGTAAAGGATTTCTTCTTAGGGTGAATATCATTAGGAAACCAAAAATGTCTCACTATTCATTTCTAAGAGTTTCTGTAGTTTGCTCCTTCTGGTTTTCTCCTTCTTGTGAAACTGGAATTAGTCCTTTTAACGGAAGGCACCAGCTGAGCCTCACCTGGTGCACTATCACAGAAGGCAATCAGTCAAACATTGCCACCTCTGAATATTGGGGCAGTTGGATCTACTTACACTACGACTATGAAGCGGCAGTACAGCGCCTGTCTTGCGGGCAGCTGTGTGCGTAGAGACAGCGACACCAGCAGCCGCTGTCAGTGCCGGACAGCTCCGGGTTTCTCACCGTTATCTGCAGAGACCTCTAGCGGGAAAGATCAGCAAGGATTCCATTTCTTTCCAGACCACCAAACAGGACTTCATTTTTCTAACTGTTCTGCTACTTCGCCAGCGCTCTGGACAGATCTCTGCTTTTTAGCACGACAAATTCAAGTACAAGTGAAGGAGAAGCACCAGGCGACGAGCAGAAGCCAGCAGCTTGCGCGCAGCAGGGTGGAGGTCAGCTGGTGGTACACAGGTGCTTCTCCCCTGCTGGGACTCTCCCGGGACCCCACCCACGGTGGTCTCACCTTCAGAGACACCCACAGCTCCCAAGCATTTCCATTTCAGCTACTCCCTGGCTGGTCACGCTGGAGCTGTGGTAATGCACACACACTCATTTGCACACCCATGCTCAGTCCAACCACTGGCACCAGGGGAACACACACCCCTGTGGCCCATGGTCCTATTCCAGGGGCTGGCACCTGGTTTTCATTCCCTCCTGTATCTGCAGTGGCTGGCACATAGGCACAGGGGCAATCCTGACCCATGATCTGACTCCAGTCGCTGCCATCCAGACACTCCCAAACCCCACCCCCTCATACCAAATGGAGAATCCCTCATCCAGGGATTCTGGGATGCCAGAAAGGCATTTAGTAAGAAGACAGGCTGATGAGGAGCAGCACATGGCCAGACAAGCATACATGCAACCAGATCTCTTATTTCCTTCTGTTTTCCTCATTCTTGTTCCTCCCCAAATGATCTAAATCTCTCCCTTTCCTCACCTTTGGTTTCTCCCCTAAGCATCCCATAATAAGTCCTGTGCAATCCCAAAATGTACTGCCTTGTATTCCATAAAGTGTCCTGTTTTCCTAGGTATCAATTTCCTACATCATCGTGTAACCTAAAGGACAATACATTTAAAATTTGATTATATTTAGAATGAGTTATAAATTGTTATGCACTATACTCCCATGAACAGCTCAAAGGTCATCTCTAAATGGTCTTATAGACTCTACATCCTCCTCTTGGAAGCAGAAGTACAGTGAGAAATAACATTGCTTTACTGAAAAGAGAAGAACACATGTTGGGACAGCCTGAAGCAACAAACCCCGCTCCTCTCCATAAATAACAATGGTGCCAACAAAGTTATAACTGGTAAAAAACATTAACATGAAAATGTATAGAAGAGTTTTGCATGAGATTCAAAGACAATAAATAAAGTCAACAAATAAATAAATTACACTACTGTACTTATTTAAATTGTATTTTGTGTCTCCTAGGGACATGGACGGAACTTAGGCAACACTTACTGACAGATGACAGATTGTCGACACAGCATTATGAAAACAATCTTCTGCAAAATACTGTTTGCTACAGAAAAAGTTGTGCTTAAGATCAAAACTGATGGGCACTTTTTCTTTTTGCCAAATTTCTCGTGTTAAACAATCCCAGTCCAACACAGTTGAAAATGGAAGAAGTAGTGTAAATTCAGAATTATAAATATTATGGAAAATTTTTATCCAGCAGTATGCTAAAAGGAAAAGTACAGAAGATTGACTTTGTTTTCTGTGGCTTTTCATAGCACTGAAAGAAAAAAAAAAAAGCTACTTTAGTCAAAGTATAACCTTGGGATATCATGAATAACAGTTCTATACCATAGAAATTTTATCACATAATTAATAAACTACCTGATTCAGAACTTCCAGGTGGTATGCCATCTTAGCTGTTATATAAGGAAATACATGGAGAGTTTTAACAGAATGGGATCTTACTAAGAGTTAAATATTGAACAGACTTGATACACGTATTTTTTTTTTTAATTGATATTACAGGGTGGTGTATTTCACTGACCAGTTATCACACACTCACCCCCAGAACACCTTCAGACCCTGTAATACCTTTCCTCAGCTGTCCCACCTGAGCATGGGGGACTTCTTCAAGACCTGGGGTTATTTCCGCTGACCCAACAGGTAGATGTTCTTGGCTGCACCAAGAGTACAAAATCATCTTTTACGAGTTAGAGGCAGTGAATGGGCAGAAGTAAAATAGTTTCTTATAGGACCAGCCAGGCGCCAGAGCAACAAGATTGATGGCTAGTATTAACAGTAAAGATAAGCCCGAGGCAGGGTGCCAAGCATTATCCAACTTGCATGACATGCATTTGGTAGCCCTGTCCCAAAGGCCACCTGGTTCTCATATATCCTGCTCTGCTGGGGCTAGACAGATGCAGTTTTTCTCTTACCACACACAGGCAGAGAGTAGAGATTTTGACCAGGCAATATTTCATGTTTGCTTGCTTGTGTTGTCCCAAAAGAGAACCCCAGGAGGAAATCAAAAATTTCTGTTGGGAAACAGCCAACCTGAAGTGGAGACAGAATGGTAAAACTGGTAAAATTATCCGAGGTTTACCTATGCCATGGGCTAATATTTAAGAGAGCAGGAATAAGTTCTTCGATACCAGGTACACGCATTAAACAGCTTATTCTAGTAGGTGGCTATGCAAGACCTTAAGGTTTGGCAGGGTCTGTAGTTTGCTTTTAAAAGTGAGTTTTACACCCTTCAAGAAGAATTAAGTGTTCTTAATGTACTTATTTTCTGTGGTCCTGAAATATAACCTGTCCCTGATAACCCTGGTGCTAGGCAACTTCTTTATACTTGCCTCCTGATAATGAATTATGTTCACCTGGGGAGATAGCAAACAATTCTTTGTTGTTGTTCAGGACAAAATCAGTCATACTTTTCTTGCCGGTTATCAAATTCCTATGTTCTCTGTTCACAACTGATTTACAGGATAAACCAGCACATGGAATACACAGTAAGTACAAAAGTAAGTGAACAAATGAATCATCCTGTCACTCTGTTTGGAGCCCTTCACAAAGCAGAAAAAGCTTGAAGTGTGCAATAAAGTTATGACAAAATGCATCACACACACATACATCTACTGAACCATGTGTCTGTATCATCACAGTACTTCAGTAAGCCCTAGCCACGAACCATGAGAAGCCACTTCAATCAGCATGATAGAAACGAAAAAAATTACACTTTTCCAGCGCAATTACTCTGAGAAACGTCTCAGATGTAGAACGCAACAAGTGCTTACAAGCAGCTTCCCCACAGCTTAAATTATAGGAGTACAATTTTGCTGCACTTACAAAATGATGTTAACCTACTGTTTAGAAGTCAATTATGAAAATGGTGAGGAATTGGATTATAGTATTGACAGAAAGCTCTGGGCAACTGAGCCAACACTCAATAATTTCTGATCGTTCTATATCTAAAAAGCTAAGCCTCTCCTGCTCTTTCAAGTCAAATTATTTCATTGTGTAGTATTGACATGTCTTTGTCTCATATCCCAGAAGATGGCAGCAGTCCCACAGTATTTTAAGGATTTAGAGCTGCGGTTGCTCTCAAGCCTTTTTTACAGCTAACTTCCTCTATCTAACCACTAAAGAAGTAAATATTCCTTATCATCGCTTTGCTGCTAGCATACAGCTTGTACCTCACAATTTACCACCTATTCACTGGGAGTTTTTAAATTTTTTTTAAATGAAACTAAAATGAGACTAAACTCACTTGTATTAAAACACCTTATTAACAACCTCCTAAAAGGATGTGTAAAGTCTTAAAGAGCACAATTACCTCTCCCAAACACTGTTAAGGCCACAGAAAGACTTTGCCATGAGATAAGTGTGAATTAGTGCTAACTCCACGCCTGGTGGAGGTGAGATCTGGTTAATGCATCCAGCCAGAAATTCCCGCTGTGTAAAGAAGCAACTGCTTGTATGCGAATCACCAGTCAAAAAAAGATCACCCCAAGTAATGGGACAGATGGCATCTGAAACCATGGAAACCTTTCTGTCTTTCTCTCTCCTCTGTCTTTTCTATTTCCTTCTATCTCTCTAACTCATATTTACTTTTAAATAAAATCTGTATTATTGACTTTGACGTGGTCTCATCCGCACCTTAATTCAGGCAGATACATCTCTCACGAATTGGATCATAACAACATTCAATACAATTTATTTAGTATTTACTGACACTGAGGAAATATTAAAAAATACTAAAAGTTCCGTGCTTATCATAATTATTACAGTCTGCTTCTCCAGCTCTTCCACAGAGGTTTAACAAAAGCCTGAAAGAACTTTGAATAACTATTTTAAAAAACAGACAAATAAACAAACCCACAACAGACTTTCTCAGATTTGCAGTGAAAGTGCATCACTTCATTTAAAAAAAAGATAGTTGTTTACTTTTGTTTAAAAATGAATAATTTAGATTAACACAATAGCTATACTGAAACAGTTTCCATCAATTCAACTGCACTTTTCATTTAATGAAAGAAGGAATAAAATTTTCATACCATATATGACCTGTGACTAATTATGACAGTTTTAGCACTGCTTTTATTTCATCAGTGCTAAATGACACACACTCAACGCTATAGAACGAAAATGCAATCTCAAGACAGTCTTGTGTCCTGAAATGTCCTGCTAACAGGCCACACTGACAACAGAAGCTGATGAAGCCCAGGATATAAATGGATTTAGTGTTAGAGACTAGAACTGCAACTGCTAACTTCATGTTCTTGTCATCAATGTTAGGTCTAGGATCTCTTCTGAGAATGTTCTTCTTGGTTTCATAAAGAGTCCTCAGAATATCTTGGAATTTTCTGGGCACAAACACAAGACTGAGAAAGGCTCCTAGAATACTCTGAAAATTATCTGTGAGAAGTGAATAAAACTAAAAAAGTGAAGAAAAATGTGGAAACAGACAAATACCTGAAAACTCAGTCCTCACTAACTACCACCTATGAAAGAGTCAGATAGCAGTGGTTGCCATTTTTAGTGTGTAAAAATGGTTTCTTGCAGTGTTTCCCTTATATAGACCAAATATTTTAGGGTTTAAAATTTCAGTTTTTAAAGGTATTTCAATTATTTAAGGAAAGTTCTGGTCTAAATAAGTGTAGAGAAAAGTTTGAAAAATGTGTGCCAAACATAGCTTTAAAAAAAGGTGTAAGGAGACCTCTTCTATGCTCTGGCACCACAGAATGTTTAGGTAACTTGTTATATTGGGTACTCACTGGCAATTTTGAAAGCTTCAACTTGGCAATGAATGAAGCAACCTGAATTCATATTTGGGACTGAAACCAGAACTTTAAGTTTTATGGTATTTATCTCATTTTTCCTTGACTTGGCTTCATTTAGAGAACTTGAAGTGACTACAACTAACACACTTTAATGTTTGCTTCCAGTTTCTCCATTTCTTCACTTTCCATAGTACTTTCTAGCACATCTTCTTGAGCCCTGATTCCAAGAATCTTAATTCTTTACTTTTTAAAATCTATTTCATATAAATTTCAAAAATTTTTCCTTCTTCCCCAATCACTGCTGAGTTGCTAAGGCAAGTCCAAAGGACAAATGGGAAGTAGAAAAGGAAGTGTTCATCTCCTATTAATTGCTGAGTTGTGTCCAACTTTGTTAATAAAAATAATTTATGTTTGAAGAAGATACATGACAGTTAACTTCAGGCTGCCTCATTCACAATGTATAAATATTTTGCCACAGTCAGAAAGTTTTCTGAACCTCTCTGTGAAATCACCTAGCACTACAGAAATTTTCATGTACTATTTTCAAAACAGAGAAATATTTGGCAGTTAACAACCTTGCTTATCACTCGGAGGTGTTGACATCCTGATATATTAAAGTTTTACTTCACTATTTGGTATGACTAAAATATCATAGTCAGGGGGCATAATATAAAATATTGCTGTGAGCTATATTAACCATATATTAACGAACTGAAAGTCACACAGAAGGACTTATTCTGTCCTGATTAGTCAAAAATAAACTCTATATTAAAAGTACCTTGCAAGGGATTTATCTACAAGAAAATAGAGTAATGCTTCTACTTTGGGTTAGAGGGACATGATAGGGATGAAGACCAATTTTAATAGTTAAAATGTTAATTTTAACACATGAAAGTAATTACACTATAGACAATCACAGGTGTTATGAGAATAATAGGCAAAACATATAAAATTGTGAAAACACAGAGAGACTGTGTTTTTATCAGATTTCCCTTGGTGGCAAAGTCAGCTTACTGAAGTTCCTGCTCCTCAGTCCTCTCAGCCCTGTCTCTTCCGACTCCTTCAGAAACTCTTTAGCTACCAGATGTGCTGGTACAACTTTTATGGAGCACTTCATTGCAAAGATGTCCATTACAATAATCAGTCCTCACAATCAAAAGTGTTACTTTAAGGTGGTATTTTCACTGGTCTGTTGAATAAAAACCAGGAAGACTGGTGCAAATGGGGGAGAGCAAGAGATAGCAAACAAGCAGGCACCACAGGAAAATTAAGTGATTCTAAAAATGGCTGTGCTGCAAAGCAAAGCCTGCCATGTGGTTCTATCTAATAGGTCATATTATTCTAGCAGTGAGAAACAGAAACAGCTTTCTTAGTCTGTTTTCTCAGGGAATAGCTCCAATTAACCTAACGTAGTTGAACTGGTGTGAAAATGGAGTTATTTAAAAATCAGGTAATAATAACTGTAGACAGGCAAAATCCAGTCCTCTGAGAAATGTTGTGTAAGCACATTCTGCTCTGTGCCTGTGGTTCAACAGGACAGGTCTCTGCCACCTGCTGATGCCAGCTGGAACAGCTGCACCTCTGCAAAAAGGGGAACAATTGTGATGGCTCTGCAAGAAGGTTCCTAGGCACCGAAAACACCTCTATACCATGCTAGCATCCCACAAAATACTGGGTTGGAGGACACTGCCATAGTGTCTTATTCCACCCTCTCCAGACTGAATGCACGATCCCAACTTTGCTTTCAAGTGAAAGTCAGGTTAGTACTGCATGCATCTATTCCAGCCTTTACACCCACAAGTAAATAAAACATTTTAAACCATCCTTAATAGACTGGCAGAGAACAACCCACTGTTGTTCCCCATAGCACATATAGAAAGAGAGGACTGTTTTGAATACATGTGCTCTTCATAACCAAAATACCTCAAAATGAAGTAGTTAATATTTCAGCATAAGTGCAAAGTTCATTACTTATATTAGACTTTCTTCCTGAACACTGATAAAATCATTAAGCAGCAGAAGTCAGAGAACTGATCTCTGCAGGGTGTCATGAGAAACACAATCACTCAGTAATGATTTCTTATTTATAATTACTTTTGGGACTTGTCACTTAATCAGTCCTAAATTCATTAGTGCCATGTTGATTTTGCATCATGCTGGATAATCGATCAAGATGCCATGGAATACTAACTCAAATGCCTTACAAGAACAAGTCTGCTACATCAAAAATATTACCTTTATCAACCAAACTTGCAATCTCATCACCACAAGCAGCCATTCTATCACTTTGCCCAGGATCAATGTCACAGCTGATGGATTAATCACTTTTTGCATTATCTTATTCACTTTTATTGACTCTGGTGTAGAGCTAGCTTTCTGCCAGCTCAGGGAGCTTCTCGGCCAGCTGCTGGATGAAGCTCTTCTAGACTGCTGGCTTAAAATCTCTGTCTTAATTCATCACCCTGTTCTGAGAGGCAGTTTAGTTACAACATGTTTACTCATCATTCTTTAACGGGAAATGTCATCTGTTTGTTTGCTTTTTCCTAACCACAGAACACAAACATAAGCAAATGAAAAATCCAAACCTCTGAATTGCTCTTGTGAACTCCACAATACCTACCTAACAATGAGCCAATACTATCGGTACATTACATTCTTCTTAATCCTTAAATATTTCTTTGCATTGTCCCTAATGCTTCTGATTTCTTCTTTGCTTATCAGTGCGTTTCTTTGCTTATCAGTGCGTTTTAAAGCAGGGGGAACTGTTACTTAGTCTGCACTCCAATTTGCCATGAAGGTTTGTGCCATGCAAATGCCAAACGAGATGGCAGTGCCTGGAGACGAACCAAGAGTAGGTCATGGCTGTGCCAGTGTAGAGAAGCAGCTGGAATGTCTGTGCTCTGCTCACACCGGGTACACCATATGTGTCTGTGTACGGCCAGTACACACGTGCCCCGGTGCTGAACCGTTCTGGGTTCTGTTGAGTGCAATTCCAGATAACTTGCTTCTGGAAACTGTACATATTTTCAGAAATTAGTGCTGAAATTCTGACCCCCGGACAGCCTCTCACCAGAGTCCTGTACCCTGCAGCGGGGAGCGCAGCCTGGAGCTCTGCCTGTGCTGGAGGCACGAGAGGGGTCATGGCTATCCCATGCCAGGGGTGTGAGGAAGCCCAGGACTGAGTCCACGTGCCAGAAGTGCCAGCTGGGCTGGGGATGTCAATGCCTCGGGAATGTGAGCTGTACTGGGACTGTGACCCTGTGCCAGCTGTTTCTAACCTCACTGTTTCTGCCCCTGGATTTTGCTGCTTACTTACATCAATGGTTTTAGTGCTGATTGAATCTTTACTGAATTTTTAAATAATTGCCTCACTTGCCCCCTCTGATTTTTTAAGTTAAAGCTAGAGAAAGCCATAAAAGTCTAAGAAGAAAAGAGATACTTCATTACTGGCAGCACTATTTGTTACGGGAACACAGTGAATCTGCTTGCAGAATGTATTTCAGGCAAGCAAAACTCCTCCACGGGTCTGCTGAGAAAAATGGCAAGTGGCCAGTGGTGACTGAGGAGCAGAGCTTGGATACAAAGTCTAGAATTGCAAGGATAAATGTTTATTCATGCATGTGAAGTCCCACCCAAATCGAGGCACTCCAAATCTGGATTGACACAGGTTTCTTATAGTTCCTTAACAATTTTATTGAAGTGTTCAGGTACAATACAATTTGAGTCATCAATAACTCCCACACTAAGAATTACTGATGGCAGTAAAATTTTGCAAAGCCATCGTATTTCTGCAGCATTCTTGCTGCCTGTTGATCCAGATGTCCCTGGAGTCAGTCTTGCAGTAGCTATGTCCTTATGATGCCAGATGACAACAGGAGGGTTTCAGAGATGTGCCAGAGAAGCTAGGATGCTGGCACTGTTTTGGTCACCCAGGAGTGTATTTTCTCCTTCATGGACAGCTCTAAGCTTCTGTTTTAAACAGGGGCAGAAGCCAAGCCCTTCTTTCCAAGGCTGGGCTGTCCTTTAGCTTTATTTCAACATAAACAATGTCAAAATCCCATGTAAAGTCCCTCATTCCATTGCAGGGTATAACTTGACCTAACAGGTATGACCAGCAGCAAACAGGTTCTTTAAAAGGCAATTTTTTTTTTTTTACTACTAATGAAATGTTTGTGATTTCATTTCAGATAATTGAAAATAAAGATCAAACGAATACTGCCCATGAACTGTAAACAAAAGTGCTGCAAGTTGTATTTCTTGTGTGGAAGACACTCTTTTCAACAACAGTAACCATACAACAGCTACAAGACAAAATTATTGAATAATCTGTGTAGTTATCAAAACAGTTTTCTATAGAGGTAGTGTTGGCACATATCTTAAAATTTGACTGATCCTCTCTTGAACTTCTTAAAATTTTTGGCCTTCACTACATCCCTGACTGTGTTTCACAATGTAAAAATTATTTCCTTAAAACAGAATAGAATAAAAAGAAGAATGCATGGAGGAAGTGAAGATAAAGAATCTGTTGTCTGTCAATACCCTGGGGTGCTCACTCATTTTTCCATAGAATTCACGTGTTTTTAAATTTATCTACCTTAGCCTATCCTCTGCAACTTTGGTCATCTCCTGAAGTTTGTGGTTTCCTACATTAGTTAAATATATATATTTGATTTCATAGACTTTTTTTAGTCTTTAAATAGTCTTTAAATTATAGAAATAATTAAAGCATTGCAACAACTGTATTTGACTTATTTTCTGTGTCTATGAAAATATTATTTATCAGATAGTTGCCCCTTTTTAGATAAAAATAAAAATTATTGGTTAGTAGAAAATATATGAAAGTCACACCATACAGAAGATTTCTAAAACTTCTCCCTCTAATCCTCTTCCAAACTCCCCAAAACAGTCAGACATAGCCCTGCCTTTTACTCCATCTGGATAGCCAAGCACTCGGTGAATGATGATTCAGCCTTTAGTAATTAAATATTGAGAACAGCATTTTTCTTCACTTCTACCTGGAAATAAAAAGATGTTTCCATACTCTTTGAATATGGAAAGGCTTTTGAACAAGTTGCAACAAATTCATATAAGTTCAGCTAATAAATGGGCATTAAATGTGCTTGCACAGGGGTTTGCATGTACAACCACTCAGAAAAGAATGCAGACCAAAGACAGACCAAAGGTTGAACTCGATGATCTTGGAGGCTTTTCCAACCTAAATAATCCTGTGATTCTGTGATATCATGGTCAAAGCAAATATGTTCTGTAAAGTGTACAAACAAACAGGCAAGTAGTCTTCAGGCTGCATTTAAGGAATCCAGAGTTGTAACAAGGGGTCCTTCTCACGCTCCCAGCCCAGAGGCACCTTTATTGCTGGCAATAAAAAGGAGGTTTAGCTAACACGTACACCTGCTACCTTTTTTTTCCCCCAGTACCCACACGTGAATAAGAAGAAAAGCAAAACACAGGGAATTTCATTTTGGTAACATCAGCACAGCTAAAATTAGCTTGTCATTTCACTCTCAAACTAGAGTCTTCTACAGGAATTCCTTTGCACCACAGAAAGAAGGCACACTTCCCATTACATTAAACGTCAATTCACGAACACAGAAATCTCAGGGGAAGCATTTTACTTCTGACAGGTTGGATGATGCTTCGCATGTACAAAGTGCTTTTGACAAACGCTTCTCAATTTTTATAATTACAGGGAGCTTCCCTATGCACAAATGGAACAGTCATTCTTAGTTGAAAACTGAAACACAGCAGTTTGTCCCAGCTGACAGTGGACTGATGGATCAGAGCATCTGAGTAAAGATTCCCACTTTGTTGCAGGTTTGTTTTTTGCTGACAGCATGAGAAATTCCCTGGGTATTACCTTAGGTAGTCCTGGCCAAGTATTTAATTTGTCAGCATCACAATTCCTTGATCATAAAATTGAAAAAGATTAAGCAATGTTTTAGTAAATCACATGAAAATTAAGAGAAGTCATTTAGAATGAGGTAATTAATATTCAATGTTCATTTAGTTAATAACTAGTGTCTTGATCCTGATTTTCAAATAAATTACTAGGTTGCACATAGTGCTCTAATCATTTAGACTAGTTATTGCATTCTGTGCACTGTGCAAATTATTTGTTTCAATGATCTGTTGAAAGATAATTAATGGAGGAAGGGAAGATCTTTGTCAAATATGACACACGATATGTCCTTTAAGGATGGAAGCAAAAGGCAAAATAATGAAAAACTGTGAATGAAGGAATAGCAAACTATGTTCTTCCAACCCTGTTAGCATCACTGTTAAGTCCTTTGGGTTTAGTACTGCAGATATTTCCAATCTCATCACATACTCAGATGGATTCAGACTAGCATAAAGCCCTTTGCGTGGGTATCCCCTGCAGGCACAGGAATGGCCAATATTTATGTGTAGTATTTATTTACCCCAAGTTTCCCAGTCATTCATGGTCTCTTGCTTCCCTGTCTTGAATTAGTCAGTGTCCTTGATCCAGAATGAGTCCACTCAGAATCACAGAATCACAGAATTAACTAGGTTGGAAAAGACCTTGGAGATCACGTCCAACCTATGACCTAACATCACCTTATCAACTAAAGCATGGCACTGAGTGCCACATTCAGTCCTCTTTTAAACACCTCCAGGGCCGGTGACTTGACCACCTCCCTGGGCAGCCCGTTCCAGTGGCCAACCATTCTTGCTGTAAACAATTTTTTTCTGATGTCCAGCCTAAACTTCCCCTGGCACAGCACCGGACAAAAGTAAATCAAACTCCTTTTTAGATAAGCTGTTTGATATGCATCAATTTCCTGCAGCTCAGAGGTGCCGCTGGAAAGACAGTGAAAAAGCCCATGAGAATACAGAATGAATCGAGAAGAAAAACACTACACCTCTGAAGTTTTTTTGGAAAATCTACAGCTAACAGTAATTGGGGGCAGGGTTAATTAGAGCAGATAGAGGCAGAAGGCAGTTAGATTTATCTTCAAAATTTCATTCAAAAGAAGGGAAGACCGAATAGTCTCAATAATGCTTGGCCCATTTTTAAGTATTCTTAAAGAGTAATTAAGCTCTCTCTGAAAGAGGTCAGAAAAGGGCAGCTCAAATTCTCAAAGCCTGCCAAAATTGAAGTCTTACAGTGGAAAGTGATTGCCAGCTTTAAAAATAGGTGGTTTGCATACCTGTAGTGAGAGTTGCTTCTTGAATGTATCCAAGAAGTTCTTTTAGATTTTTTGAAAGTGGAAATAAAATTAAAATCTAGTTGTTAGAGATTTTTGCTTTTCTGGAAGATAATATTTAGCTATTCTAGTATTTCTATACACATTTAAGTTCTTAGCTCCATAAATTACAAAATCTCTCAAACCACCTCTAATGAGATAGCAATGTTGGATGTTTCATAAAATAACCAGTGGTGTAATTTATTATCATATACCTAAATTAATTAAGGCTTCCAGGACAGATGAAGTAGCTTATATTTTTCAAAATTACAAGGTCACATACTAACCATTATTCCAAAGCAGCCATTTACAACCACACTTTTCCAAGAGTAGTTTGGTTATCTACTATACTCTTACTCACATTAGCTTCAGCAAATATCTCCTAATTGGCTAGCTGCTAAGTTTTCAATCTTTTATGATGTAGTAATTCTATTAGATATCCATCCTAGCACTATTTTCTCTGCTCCTTCTGCTGACATGAATTGTTTCTCTAGCCAACGAATCTCATTTCCAGGAGCCATCCTTTTGTATGGCTACGTTTTGGGAGTTTTCAAATGTCATCGTAAGTTCCTAGTAAGAAACGGCAGCCAAAAAAAACCCCTTCACCTTTATCCTAGGGATAATAAAACTGTTATTTCTTTGCCGTTAGACAAACTAACCATATTTCTCTGTGGTGGTGCATCCCCCGCCACCACCCCTCGGGCTGCTCTACAACGTTAAGAATGCTCGTTAGGCCTGAGCCTTGATTAATGCCTCCTAAGCAGTTAAGCTCCCCTTGAGCTGATTGGAAACACTGTCTGCTCCCAGGAATGCCTGTTGTCTAATGAGCTGCAGTTTCCTAACAAGTAGCATCCCTGGTCTTCATGTAAAGCATTCTAGATTGATTCTAATCTGATTTTACTTTGTGTGCTCTATGCATACAGTAAGTAATAGAATGAGCCTTGACATCAAACTTTGTTGTGCTTTTGCAAATTTATATTAAACCTGCTCTTGTTGATTCTTTGGTCAGTGCTTCTCTAAGCGACCTAGACCACCCAGTGACAATGCTCTCTCTTTCACTTTTGAGAGATTTCCTTCAACTTGTTAATGACCTTCACTGCTGCCTTCCCATTGTCACCTATTTCATTAAAAGTCTTTTTCAGCAGTTAATTTTGCTTTAGATATCTCAGTATCTGACTTCTTGTAAAAGTCCATGCCTGTAATTACTTTTCTATACTTTGATTAAAGCAGCTTTGTACCCTGAATTGGTGCTGGTGACTTTTCCTGCAATAAGCTCGATGACATAATGTAAAATTGTCATTTATTACAACACCTTCTCCTTTTCTTGCAATTGCTTTCCAAGGTTCTCTCACTGAATATCTTCCTTCTGCATTCTTTCCATTTCCCTGATTTAATAAATTTGTCAGATACCCTCTCTGGGCTGCTTCCTGATGCCCCGAGGTGAGCCTGGGGCGGTAAGTTAGCATGAACACACCTTCTATTGCGTTATGCTTCCCTTTTGGACACAGTAGCTGGCCACCATGAGGCAAAGGCAGTTTCACAGATGTTAAACTTCAGCTGCAAGTGTAGTAATCTCACTGCAGTACCCTCAGTCCCCTCTGCTTTGACCCTGTGGTGTTCTCCCACCAGGCTCAGCAGTAAGGACTCCAGACCCATAGAAAAGATGCAGCATGAGAATTTTAGGGGAAGAAAGAAAGGATCAAGCCTCCCGCACTGAGTCTTAGGTCTCCTCTCCTCCATGCCAGTTTCTTCTCAAAGGATGCTGCGTTGTTCCTAGAAAAAAGTATGCTGTAAAAACTGTCTTTTTTAACAGGACTTCACTGACTTGCTTCCCACGGCAGTTCCCTGAGTACAGCTGAAGCCAGTTACACTTTTCTACTGCAGCTCTAGGGAGCAGTCAAGACCAGGCAGATGAGAGGACTTTCACAGTCCTTCTGTCGTACTGTCTTTCCCCATTTCTCAGTCTTGATCTGAACATCTTACTCAAAACAGCAACATATACTGATTTTCATTATGAAAATACTTCACATGATTTGACATTTATTTCTTGAATGACATGGCAGAACAAATAGCTTATATCAAAGACATATCAAGGCTAGATCAGAATTCAGTAATTCCTTGAATGACATCTCTAACAGATACTGACTAAACATTATCCTCATAGTGCAAGGGTGTTTTCCTCGATCTAAGTGTGATCAGAAAGGAACAGGCTACAGACAGGAGATCTCATCTTTATTCATCATATATCTTGTATGTAGTTTTTTGCTTCATGTTTTAGAATCACAAAATCATAGAATGGGTTGGGTTGGAGAGACCTTAAAGATCATCTAGTTCCAACCCCCAATGATAATGATGATAATGATGAGATACATAATGATAAAAATTACAATTATTATAATGATAAGACATAAATCATTCCAAATGGTTAATTTCAGGCTAGTGTTTCCAGGTATTAAATATCAATTATTTCTTATTTTGTGTAGGTAGGTTAGATTAGTCAATTACCCATAAACATTGTTTTGATTTCCATGGTTACTCAGGTGATTCTGGCACTATTCTTCCACACCATTGGTTGCCAAGGATACAAGTTGTTATAAAATACAGCAGCTATAAGTCAAGATTGCAGGGGTATAGTCCTTCTGCATGCGGCACTTATATGCAATATATCTTGTTAGACACAGCATTTGAATCCTAAGGGCATAATCAGGGGAGTTCTTTGAGTTAACCAAAATAATACATTTGTTATAAAAGGAGTGGATGCTCACAGAACATAAAATGGATATGACACAGCTACATTGCCTGAAATAAAGCGCTTGAGCACCTTCTGGCAAAAGATGGGAATATCCTGATCCTAACTATATTATAGAATTCCAACCCAGAGCAATGGAAACTGAATCAGAGCAGAGTGCTTTCTACAGTTAAGGTCAATGTTACCTTACCAACAGGGAAAATCTCCTGCACTGTACAATAGTCACTTGTTAACAAGAATCAGAAGTGTTTGCAAATGTCTGCTGAGATATGTAAACCGACAAAATGAGACAAAAGTGCCTATAAATGTAAAAAGGAATAGGAAGTGCACTGAACTAGGTTTAAATTTTTCTGCCCAGAAAATTGCAAAGAGAGCTTTATTTGGACATTCATATCTCTAAGCATCTGAGCTATGTGGAAAATACACAGCTGACAGAGTTAATCTGTATTCAGAAACTGAGCCCTTAAAGATCTACATCAGATTGCATGGTAAAAATAAATGCCATTTGTAATTTTGTAGTTCACATATATCAAAAAAATAACCCCCTCTATTCTCATAAGAAAACAGTTCTCTAAGATCTAAGCTTTTAAGTTCTTCCAAATGGAAAAAATGAGAATACCTAAACTTTTCAGATGTAAATGAACAACTTGCTGAAAATTAATCACTACTAATTTTGTAAAAACTCAAAAATTGTTACAGTGTGCTATAGCACATTATATCATCCTAATTGCAACAATATTTATTCTTTAAAAGAAAAAGTAAAATATAATTTAAAACCCCTTCTGCATACTGTTGCTGTCTGGAATGAAAGATTACATTTCTGAAGCAGAACGTGACTCTGAATAAAAATACCTTTCCTCCCATGAAAGAGAAAGCTTTAATTTTTTTATGGGTGTTCACTTTCTGCTGTAAGTTCTAGAAATTCTGAGAATTAAGTGCCTAAATAAAATATTGAATTGTTTTTCTTCTGTCTCGTGATTTTTTTGGGGAACTGTTCCTGTAAATGGATCTCTCTTTCTTTCCTTTTCTAAGACACTATGTTTAAATCACAGATATTTTCTAAAATCCATACAGGAAATTCTTAGTAATTTCTTCTCATTGTTAACCACATATTATTGAAAGTAACTTTTTAAATGTACAAAATGTATGCAAAAAATAGAAATGTCTTTCATTCCTGAAACACACACTATCCTTCTAAAGTTGGATTAAGTTAACAGATAGTCTTACCATCTGCTTAGGAACATAAGAATAAGTTTCAGAGGCCCAGAGTTTGCTGATTAAAGTATTATAGTGCAATTTTAAACAGTTGACCATTCTTATACTAAGATATTACAGAATCTGTTAGGGGAGTCTGATTAGCTGCAGAAGAAGAAAACTTGTTTGAGATTTTTTAATGTTATTAGATAATTCTTTTTCTTTTGTCAAATTGCCTCCTTTCCTCTGTTTCAAACAGATTTTAGCAATTTACGTCAAAGTTTGAGTTTTGAGTTTGTTAGCTGATAAAGAATGCTAGTAGTCAGCTGAGTAAACATCTCCATGAAGAGATTTGCAAATTCATAATCATCATACTTAGAACCAAATTAAATAATATTAACTGTAGTTGAGGAATGACTTCTTAAGTTACCAGTGTTACAAACCAAAGGCATTCACATGTACACACATGTAAAATTACATGTGGAATTCATTAGAATAGTGCAAGCTTTGTGAAAGCTTGTCCCCAAAACACTCCTAATCAAACAGAAAACATTCTAGTAACACTGTTGAAGGTGTTGATATACAGTATAGAGACACATCTTTAGGCTTGACCTGAATAAACACGAAAATAAAATCTGAATGTTTAGCTTTTGAGTCGAGGATTTTCATGTGACTTTCAAGAGTTGGCCAAAATCACCCTTCTAGAAGAGTTGCACTCTTGTTCTCCATGGAACACACCTCTATGAGTTGGACAATAGCTGCTTGGAAACAACAGAGAAAATATACTGCAGAATTTCAGCAACAGTGAAAAAAATTGTGAAAAGCAAGAATATGCTGCACAGTGCCTGCCTGGGGTGGTTGTTGGGGATATCAGACTCTTCTGATGCCTGAGACACTTATTTGAAATTCAACCTCCTTATGCTTTGTTTGAGTTTGTTTGAGGCTACCAAGCTGTAGGTGTTTGAAGCCTTAGAGCTTTGTAGCTTCTTTGTCCACAGATGGCATGGAAACTAAGAGCTAACACAGGTTCAAAGGGAACTTGGGTGCTCAAGGACTAGAAATACACAGAAATACCACAATCAGCTCACAAGCACTGGGACAAAACCAGCTGGATTCCGGGCAGACATAAAAGCTACCATGTATATTTTTCCCTAGCTACCTGCTTTTGGCAACAATACGGGACAGGGTGCACTAGATGAACCTTTGGTTTGACTGTGCTTATGTAAGAAATATTTGACTTGTAATTTTAACAATCAGCTCTCCAACACAAAAGAGAGTAAGAATGAGTGTTACATGAAAGGTTCTGCTCAAGATAAAATCACACTGTGAGATACAGAAACACTTGAAGCTCAGGGTAGCTAATTGGAAATAGCTTGGATTTTCTGTTCTGAGCCCTACACAACTCCCTGTAGCTATAAAGAGTACAGCGATATGGTTATAAAAATGGACCATGATGACACCATTTCTTTTTTCAAAAACCTCTATCTGCTCTAATTTCCCTGTTTCAGGCAGTTATTTCTTTTAGGAAGGCTGGCCTTGCAGGACAATTTCTGGTTGAGTACCTTTGCCAGCATGGGCCAGAGGTCATGGAGCCAGCTGAGAAGCCAGAAATACAGCAGGGCCAGTCTGTTATTCTAATTCAATATGTGTATGGCCAGTGTGTTTAATTCCTCTTTCTACAGCTGACTTGTTTATAAGGACTGATTAATGCTACGGGAACCCACTATTGCAAGCAAGAGTGACAAACTTTCAAAACATAAGGGAAAGACTTGCTGCAGGGACCAAAAGGGTAAGAACCCCCATCCCACCTCCTGTTGGCACCACACACCCTTCCCTCCCCTCTCAGCGCCTTGGGACCTGAACGCCCACCCTGGGGACTGCTGGCCTGGCCTTGCTGGGGAAAACACTGTGCCCTCAGCTGGGGCAGGGGGCTCATCCTGCTTGTGCAATAGGACGCTAATGTCCTACAGCCATGGGCATGGACGTGCCTCTCTGCTGCAGGAGGTCATGGCACCATGTGAGATCACCACATCATGTGAATTCGAATTGAGGAGAGGGTTAGTCAGTGTGAAGTAACCCTTACTCTATGGTCAGGAGTCCTGGTCACCTCCCAGCTTCAATGAGCTGCCTGGGTGTGAAGAAAGGTCACATCTAGACAGAGCCCTTCATTATTTTTGGCTTTTTGAAGGGCAACCATGATATGACAACTAAAATAACATTTCAAAGGAACTGTTCTTAACATACCCGAAAAGCTTCTCAGGAGTAACGCTCAGATTAGTAACATCATTGTAAAGCCTCATGACAGCTAAGGCAGAAAACTCAGTCTCTGATTTATTCATTTGTGTTCCCAAACAACTAAAAGCTCGTAAAATCCTCAGATATATACTGCTTTTTATGGAACAGCTCTCAAACACACCAGCAATACTGAGTACTTCGGGTCTTTTTCCCTTTCCCTCCATTTTGAAAAGGTTTTTGTTTAGACTTCCAAGGAAATGATGATGATAGAGAAAAGTGGGGTGTAACCCTGTTTGTGGTTTCCCACACTGCCAAACTGTGTCTTTTATATTTGCCTTTTATACTCCTTTGGTCTATGTGGTTTTTTTAAAAGGAATGAATTTGATGTTAAATTAAATGACTCCTCCGGTTTAAGTGACTGGGAGCATTTCCATGCTAATAACTGGGACTGTGATGTAAGTGATACCAGTGGTATTAAATGTGGAAGTCTAATCATTACTGCCATATGATGCAAAAAAGACAGTCTAGTTAAGATTCACAACGTCAGTTCATACTTAGTGGCATTTATAAGGAGTTACTTTTGTACCAGTTATCTCTCTGCATGGATAATTTTGACAGAGCAAGTGTTCCCTGTCCTCCTACAGCTGGTTGTGAGTGACAAGGTCAGCACAAGCAAACAGTGCTCACGTCTTTTGATTTGCTTCGTGTTCTCTTCTTCCTCTCTAAGAGGAAAGAAAAACCATGAGGTTCACTTTCATTGCTTACATCTCCTGTCCCTCCCCAGTAGCTGCAGCCAAAGGATTCATTGGGAAGGTGAAGACAGGGGGTGGGAATGTAACATCCCCAAGGATCTCAGAGAAAGGGAAAGCACAATAAACTCATGTTTTGCCAAAGAAGCACCAGTTTACGCATGCTCCTACGTTATGGTTACTTTTGTTTATCTGTCTACCTTCTGGACTATTTGGAAGAAGAGGAAAATGCTATTAATGGCTGATGTTGTAGGACAGGTTTTTAATTTGGAGAAGAAAGAAAAGAAAAGAGGGTTCAGAACTATGTGTGACTTAGCATAATGCCTAAGCTCCAGATCCATCCCTAGCAATGACTAGCTGCTCCCTCCTTTGATCGGCAGTGTTTCTTAACCTTTGAAAGAGTGAGTGAGCAGGGATGTAATATTTTTATTAGGTACAAGGAAAGTCATAACACTTTGTAAGAGAAAATTCATTTTTCTAATTACAAAAACAGGCAAGAGGAAGATTATACATGGTGCAATTAGTGGTTAGTCATTCTTCCAGAATGAGAAAATCTTGCATTCAGCTTTTAAAACTCTTTTTGAACTACAGTTAAAGCCATCATTAAGAAAATAAAAAAAAAAGAAGGCAGAAATGTTAAATGTTTTACTGATTATTGAATACTAAGCAAGCACTACAACTTTAATTAAATACATTTTAAACCACTTAATATGTACCCAAATTGCTGACAGTCAAGTGACAGAGCCCTTATACCAATTTACCTCACATTGATGTAAAAGGCAAAATAGCTGCTGAATATGGCAACTAAAACTGGTAGGAAAACAACATAAATATTTAAAGGTATAAAAACCGCAAAGTAAAACCTAACAAAATATTTATTAGGCTACAACTTAGAATTTGAATTCTTTTCCTGATTCACTGATACAATATTATGGAAACTATCCATTCCAAAGAATTTACACAAACACAGGAATGTCAGAAAATGCAGTAATTCTCGCCTATTGATAATCAGTAACTGCAGTAGACCTTGATAAAATCCTGTACTATCAGAAGCATTATTTTATTAAGACTTTGTTTCAGGTATTAAGAAAAGCAACTTCTCCTCAGGATCCAGGCAAAGTTTTAAACAGTTCCACATGAAAATATCTTGAAATTACTACAACAGAAGAGATATAACAAAATAAGGAAATGTTAAACATCTGTGGAGGTAAATAATACTTAGATGGGTTTTAAAAAAAAAAGAGGCGGAAGCAAAACCACAGTAATAACAGAAAATCATGTTATCATGATTAAAAGTATACATCTAAAGAACATTTATGCTCTTAAGTATTGAAAATAATCTGATCCTAACAAAAAATGATCTGAAACCATAAGTAACAAAAATTTGCTTACAAAGAGGCCGTCATTTCAGTAAGGCTGAGAAAACAGGAGGCTTAAACAGAAGATGCAGTAGGCAGGAATGTTTCTACATCACAACTGAAATGAAAGTAACATTGTATCTGCAACAACCCATGGTAAAATCACTACTGTGTCATTATTTATGGATACATGCACACATGACAAGAAACGGACTTATTAACATACAGAAGTGTTGTAAAACTACAGCTTTGATTAAGGAAAAGGGCAAAAGTATACACCTGCCTCAACGAAAGAGAAACAGACTTCAACAACAGGAAGAAGGAAAGGATTACACCATGTGTTAAGGGTTAGCCACAACACCGTGTCACTCTAACCTTTTGCTCTCTTACCAGATTTCCTGATACTGTCACTGGTAGGACAGAGAAGCCAATACAAACTTACTCAGACGCAATTTGTCAAGGCAGAAGTTTTACTTGGGCTGGCAGTAGAAATGACTATAAGTACGACTGACCCAGGGGATAATTTTGGCCAAGAAGGAGAACTCACCTCATTCCAACTCTCAAAAATTTTCATAATTATTGAGGAACAAAAAACCAAAAATCTGTCTCAGATGCATTGAAGGTGAATACTACCCTCTTTTTCAGTGTTGGCAGACACTTCCTGGAACTGAAACAGATGAAGTTGTTTTACCTATTTAAGATGGGAAGTGGGAAAATGGTATTTTCAGAAAAGCACGACACAATCTAATAATGGTTAAGTATTGTGACCAAAGTAGCTTATGTCCCAAATATTTTTTTTTTAAAATAGATGTCACATGGAAAACTTCAGAGCAGCTGGTTTAGCAAACCAGGTGAGAAGGGGCAGGAGAGCAGCGTGCAAGGTGACTGGGAGGGCTGTGCCAGCCCTCTGTGGTGGGAGGAACCTCCTTGTATGTCACAGTAATGTTGTGTTGCGTCAGGTCAGGGCTTCCCTGTCACAGGAAGAAGCTACTCATAAGGTCCGCTTGGCAGTGATGGGAGGTGTGTGTCAGAGGCAGACTCCAAAATGACCCTGGATATCTGGCAGTGAGTTAATTGTCCCGGGTGATGACAGCTTCACAAGACTTTTGTCTGATCAAATGAATGCACTTACTGTGGGAAGGCAGCTGGAAGTAACCAGATCAACATTTACCTAGAAGGCAACATTTTGAAGTTTTAATGATTTTCAGATAGCATTACAGCACTCTGAGACTATTATTTCATACGGGTTAAGCCTATTAATTTATCAATGATGTGAAAGGCAAGAACCGGCTCAGCAAGAAAATACCATCCTAGCTTCAGCCATCTGCAGCAAACCTGCCTTCATGTTTTGCCGTTTCATAGCATATCTGGAGTTTGCAGACTGTGAACAGGCACCAGGTGTTGCTGCTGGGTTTCTCAGTTCGGAGCTGTTTGCTCTGATCCCTTTCCGTCGGCGTAGGAGTAGCTGCATCTTGTTCATTCAACAGAGAAGACAATCAGGAAAGACAGGGGCACCAGATCAGCTACTCCTGTGCAAGGAAAGCAGACAGAGGGACAGTTACTGCTTTCATCCTTTTCACCGTTTTCATTAAGATAGTGGGAGGAACCTCCTGACAGGCCACGCAGTGGACTTGTCTCCCTAAGCTTGTGCTGTGCTAAAGAGCCTTTTGCATACCTGCACAGATCCTTCAAAAGTGCTAATATTGAGTGTATGAGCGAAAAAAAATTAAAAAAAAAAAAAATTTATGCCACTACATCTGCTGCCTTAACAATCAATAAAATTAGGATCACACAACCATGTGAAGCATTGGAGGACAAACTTCTTCTCCCACTGCCTGAGTAAACGAACCCCCAGTGCTGGCAGGAAGGCTTCAAGGCATGAGAAAAGGGGCTGCCACAAAGGAAAGATAGCCAGGCTTCCTCTCTCTGAACACACATCCTCTTCCAAGTCAAGTAGCTTTGGTCAACAACGGAAAGAATAAGTCTTCTCTTCCTTTTGTGTTGTTATTAGAATATTTTTGAGGAATTCACATGATACTTTTTTACTTCAACTAAGTAGACTTGGTCTCCACAATCTGGCCAGAACAGCCAAGATGCAGAAATCACAGAAACAGAGGAATCAAAATTAGCAAAACAACACAGAAAAAAAAAAATTTTAAAAAATGTCAGTGGACAGCTCCTTTAGGCTCCTTCATATACATTCAAAAGGAATCCACTATTACAATTCTGAGATTTCATTTCTTGCTTTATAGAGCAAGCACATGAGTCACGACCTCCCCATACTGAGGAAGAACTTAAGTAGCTTCAGGAGATGTCATAACAGACCACTGTTAAAAACAGTTGGTAAGGTGGGAATCAGGTGAGGAGATAAAAGCTGTTGTATGCTCAAGAGATGATGTTTTTATATCTTTAGAACCCCCCCTTTTTTTTTCATCATCCTGTAGTACCTGCAAAATACTATTTACCCTGAGTCATGCATTGGCAATTCATTAAAGACTAAGCAGAACCTGGCAATACAGTAACATCACTAACAGGAACAGAGGATTAGGGACCTTGACAGGCTGGTGCAAACCAGCATGAAACCTTTGCAAGTACAGTTTGACATTCTCTGCTGTTTGTGTTTTATTTCACTTAAAAATGAAATTGCTTGTTCTAAAATGTTGCTGCGGTGGATACACTTAAATCACTTCTCTATGGCACATGGATTTTGGTGTTGAGTAGAAAAATGCCTCTTTCCAAATCAAATTGGTCTATTATTTCGGAGTGGAGCGGTAAAAATCAAAGAAACAATCAAACCATTTCTGTGTGCTCTGACTGCAAACACAAAATGTGAATGAGACAAGAACTAGAATAGAGCAAAATCAAAGACACAGAAATGCTGAATATTTTGTTAAAAAGCTACGCTGAATAAGCTACGAGCACTCTTACAGAGTCTTCAGAGAGAGACACCTGTCATTAGGATGTGGGATGATCTGCATTGGGTCCTCAACGCAATGTTTTTCAGAAAATTGGAAAGGTAAGGATCAGAAGGAAGGTAGAATGGGGACATATGAGCTGGGGCACTTGCCCAAGTGCAGCTCATGCCAGACGGGTGCTGGCCTCTTCCTGCAGCCCCTGTACAGCCAGCCACTGTGGAAAATCCCCACCAGGAGTGACAGTGTCCCCAAAACACTGCGTATGGAAACAGAGAAGGCAAAAACCGTGCAGGTGGCAAAGGTATGGAGACCTGCACGCAGCACGACAACACAGAGGCTGTGGGATCGCACCTTCGAGGCCCCTTGGCAGACCAATAGCAATACCACGGTCGCCTTTCAGACTCTGGTACGCCAAGAGGCGCCATGCAGAGCGCTCGGCTGCCTTCCCACTACAGGTACTTGGCTCAACACTTTCAGACCTCTGCTGAAGGTCTTCAGACCTGGGAGACCTCTTGCTGTTCTATCTCCAACAGCAGCACCGAGGTCGCGCCTCCGGCACGGTAAAACCCCTCTCGGTGTAATGCTGTGGAAGGCGACACGGCTCCACCGCAGCCGCGTCCCGCCGCGCGTGGGGAAGACAGCAGCGGGAGCGGGACGCCCGCGCCGAGAGGCAGAGGGCTGCGCCTCCCGCTCTGCCCCTCCTCAAGATGGAGACACGGCATTTCCTCGCCTTGCTGCCCGCAGGAAGCCCCCCCACTCCCTCTTGGGATGGAGCTGGACCGACCCCACCTCCCGCCCGCCTCCCACCCCTCCCCTGCCATGCCCAGGGTCGCCGCCGCTGCCCACAGGTGTGGCTCGCTCCCGCTCCCGCTGCGGCGGGCGGTGCGCGTCC
>VZRJ01009219.1:0-32184 GCA_013397565.1 Ptilonorhynchus violaceus | reverse complement strand
GGGGCCGCGCCGGCTCCTGCCCTCCGCCGCCAGGTAGGATCGCCACTAGACGGGATCGCCGCCGCGGCCTGGGCCAGGGTGGGGAAGGGGCGGGAAACGGAGCCGCTGCTCCGGGAGAGGCGCTCCCCGCGCCGAGCAGCCGCCCTCGGCTCCCGGCGAGGCGCAGCCCCGGCTCCGGGGGAAGGAGCGCTCTGGCACGGCTGGGAGCGCCGGGCTGGAAGGCTGCGGGACAGCGGTAGCGAGTAGCCACCCGGCGTTCCAGGGAGTTCTCCTTCGCCCTTTGACTCCCCCGTCTGCCTGTGGCAAAGTGTGTATCCTGTGAGACCTGTTAGGCCGGGAGATACAACAGTGTTGGGGGAGTAGGTGTGTGTGTTGGTGTTTAGTTTGCAGATAAATGTATGTATTTATTTACATATAGAAAAATAAGTATTTATGTGTGAAGGATCAGTTTTGATAGGATGTTTCCTAGGTGTGCGTGTGCATCTAGATATGTCTGATTTGAGATCAGAAAGCATAGCTTTGTGGTGTTCTCCGTGTGTGTGTCTGTGTATATATTGATACTTATATATCCAAGGAACGTAAGAATATTACTCTTGCCGAGCTGCTGTCCAGTCTTCTGTCAAAGTGTGTCTTTGCTACACACCAGACATGTATTTATGTTGCTGATCATGGTGCTGGTGTGTAGTGTGTGAAATGCTTTGTCAGATTGCATTCTGAGCAGGAGAAGAGAGCTTAAGCAGAAGAAAGTACTATGTGTGGTTTTTATATCACTGCAGTTTTGGGTGTTAACTGCATTGTGATTGCTATAGAAAACCAGAAGACAGTTCCATCCTTCTCCTGACCCCCTTCGGGAGCCTATCTCAGAATAATCAGATAGTTGGGGGAACAAAATGAAATGCAAACTGTGTTGCCCTCTGTTCCTCCCTATCTGTTTATACCGTAGGCACAGTCTCATGATCCTCACACTGACTGCATGACAAGATAGTGGAGCTGATATTTTAAATTCTTTGGGGTAGGTTCTCTATCTGTCTTTGCCTTTGCAATATGTGGTAGTGGGAGACTGATCCTCAGCCACACAATTCTGAGAAATGTTTGTTCCATGTATCCACTCCTTGTGTTTAGCAAGATTTGACGGTTGCAGTTGATGTTGCACAATCAGGCATTGCATTGAGCCCAATTTGAATCTTTAAAAACCTAGTTACATACCAGTAACCTCTGTTACTTAATACAGAGTTAATAGGTGATACTGTCCATACTCATTTTGGTAACTTAGATGATGTGAGGTGAGCTGCTCCGCATGTTGTACATCAAATTGTGGGTCTGAGTGGTGCAGGTAAGGTGAGAGTATGTATGTACAAGCTTTGTGGCCTGATGATTTTCCCTTAAGCACAAGACAGTGAAGAATGCAGTATAGCCTGGATTTTACATTATTTAAGATAAGTGAAATTATGGTCATGGTGGTCTGTGGAGGATGCTGTGCTCTGGGGTTTCTTGCCCAGTTTAGTCTTTTCCCCACCATTTCATTTGGGGGGTACTGTGATGAAGGGCTGGAGGAGCACTTCTGTAACACTTCTGAAAACTTCAGGTTCCACAGAGAACACATGGAACTATGAATCTGTTTCATCTTCACTAGCTGCATGTCAGGGAGCTGTAATTCTGTCGATTCTAATGAGCTGCATGGAGTGAAGAAGTTTTGGTGGCCTGGAGATGCTGTAGTTTGGTTCGGCTTTGTGTACAGCTGACCTCTTGCTCTGTTGGTTTTGGATGCTGTCTGAGCAGGCTGCAGTGGAGATGGGGAACTTACCATGGACAGGTTTCCGAACCTGCTGGTGAAATCTCCGTCAGGAATGCTTTAAAACAGTTGATGCCCTCTCCTACCCATATGCACAGACACAATATCTGTTTTAGGTGGAGTCCCTGAGACCCTTTCCAGCTGTACCTTCTAGGACGTTGAAGAAGGCTTGCTGTGGACTTCCATACATAGCGGTTGTATGGACTTTGCTTACAGATCTTTCCTTTAAGAAAGCATGTGGGAAGGGTTTATGTTTGCTAGTTCTCATCGTGGTACTAAATGTATATCCTTAATAGGAAACTGGTGATTAGAGGTGGAGTTGTGATCAAGTGCTGTATATCCAGCAGTCTCCAATTTCAAGACCGTGGAGAAAGCAAAGAATCATTGTAATGGATATTGTACCCATGGGGAGGAATCCTTCCTACTGTCAGGCAGTTAGCTTTCAATTTCTGTCACAAAGTATCTTTCTGTACAAATTTATAATCTAATTTAACAGCAGATATAGTTGCTTTTCCATTTAAGCATCTAATCTCTTCCTGAATGGTGCCAGGGTATGACCACTGAGTATTTTTCATAATGATGTGACTTTGTACTGAGCAGATTGGAATTGAGTCAGTCCAGTTGGAGATAATATGGATGTGGTTTGTCTAATGCCAGTTTTCAGCTAGTTAACCTTGATGAAGGGGCAGTTTAAAGGTTGTTTCCTGTCCTAATGCATTTTCTTTGATAAATCTGTCCTTTGAACAGTTTGTTAACTGTTCTGCGTGTTGCAAGGAGTTTTCCTAGTAAAATATAGATGGGTTTTAGAGAAATAAAATGTGCTCAGTTATCTGAGATTGGGCTCCAGAAGTTTGCATCTTAGGGAAGCGTGTGTGCACATGTGTGCTTTAGCTGTTTATTACAAGCAGGCGATTTTCTGAACAGCAGAGTTAATGAAGATTTCTGTAAATTTGTCCTGAGGTCAAAAAACCTTTTTTTCATTGTCTTTCCACATGCCTCCACACTTTTGCCATGTAGCTCCCTCTTTCCACAGATTGCACTGATGGCATGACACATGGACTATCATTTTCAATTATGGAAACTGGATGGCATGTTTTGTGAGGTTTGGGCCTCTACATGTTCAAATTGCAGTTTTGCCTTCTCTGGCCTGGCTTATTTTACAGAAGTCATGAGAACTTAATTACCTTCTAGTAATCTGTTCTTCTCTGGTTGAAATCAACGAATGGCTTAGGTTAAAAAAAAATTAAAATCTGTCAAGCAGGATTTTTCTCTGCAGGAGAGCAGACTAAGGACATAAAACTTGACATGGTCATGTGGGTGAAAAGATTTCCCCATCTCTAGAAATGGATGTACAGCTTCCAAATGCGTTAAAAATCTTTTCTTGAAGGTGATAAAATAGCAAGACATAAATGGAGAGAGTGTTTATGTACTTGGGGGATTTGGGCTTTTCTGGCTATCTGCTGTTGTACCCATGCCCCTTATGCAAGCTTTTTTTCCTGCAGTGTGTGTGATTGTATCTCAGGCAGTCGCTGGATATTCAAGACTCTAATCTCAGAAATGGTCAATTAACTTTGTTGACATTAATACTTATATTGCTTGATCCAGTCTCTACCAATCAATCTGTGAACAGCCTTGAAAGCATTCATAAATTAGATGCACTTCTAGGTCCAGTTTTATAACACCATAGCGTAATGCAAAAATATTATCCTAAAATCCTAGCACATCCATTTGACTTCAAGTGTCAGACTGTTGTTTCTTCTACTGTATCGTGTGTTGTTAATTAATGACGGTAATATCAGTTACCTGAAGGCCATAAACCAGGTTTGTATTTCATGTAAGGGAAGTGGTTTCGAGAACTTCTACAATAAAACTGAAATTTTAATGTAATAGTTTTGCATTGTCTTCCTCCACAATGTTTGCACTGTGTGTACTATTACTGCTGTGGCGCCAAAGTAAAATCTAGTAGTTAATTTAAGTGCAACAATTCAAATTGCAATGGACAATAACATAAAAGCTTTTGCAACCCTTTCTGTAGCTGGTATTGCTTTGGCTGAGGTTATAAACTTTTTTTTTTCGAGACAACCTCATGTTTTATGTGACAGCTAGCCTTTACATTTCAGAGATGGCAAGTGTCTGCAATTTCGTTTGAACTGTGATCATCTCTGTGTTCAGCACTTCTGAGATCAGCGTCCGGGGTTCCTACATAGTATGTTTGCAAACTTGGTCTCCAGTCTGCAGATATTAGCTTTGATGCTTAGTTAGAGATCACGTTACAAGAAGAGCCATCTTTTTTTTTTTTTTTAAAGTATTGGATGTGAAATAGCAGTATTAACAATTGCAACAGTTCAAGTTATCATGAAAGAGATCTAAATCCTAACACTGACTTAAATGGGATCGTGACTTTGCCCCGTGAAGTTTTTCTTTACAAAAAAAAAAAAAAGCCAGTATTTAAAGTCTTGACCAATCAGTGAAAACTATGAATCTTGTGGTTTTAAATTGTACGGTTTTCTCTTCAGTAGAGAGATGTATTTTTTTTCTATTGAAAATTGAGACTTTTTCAATAATTACTGTAGTTCAGGAAATGGCACTTAAGAAAAATTTGTCAAATTCCTAAGAACTGCAATTCAGCAATGGTGGTTTGAATCAATTAATTGTTCCTTTTAATTTGAGAACATAGAATATAAGTGGAAAAAAATTGCTCTTAGTTTCAGCTCAATGCTATAGCAAAGCTTTTTGTAGTTTTGGTATAGTCATTTTTGACCTTGAACAAGTGCAAAATAAATACATTCTTGTGTGCTGTGCAATTTTGTGATCCAGATTAAACTATCTATGTGAGAATCTTTCTTCCACCTCTCCTTGTAATTTCCTCAAGTTTCTCCAGAAGCGTCAACCCACACCTGTAAATTGTACCTGTGCTGCACAGGGATGCCTCGGTATCTAGCTGAGCCCACTGTGCACTGCAGGTTGCTGTGTGTAATTGCTTTCTGCCATAATGGCACTTGAACCAGGCAGTCGATTGAGACCACACGACTTCGTCACACAGGCCTTCAGTCAGCAGTTGGGCAGTAGCAAATTTGGGTTCTGCAAACTGAAGATTTCTACCACCTTTTCTGCAGTTGTATGTGCTTTTGTTGCAGGCAGTTTGCTAAATCTCTTTTTGCTTTTTCCATCCAAAGCTCAAAACTGATATTATGTACACCCATTGGATGTTTTTCTTCTGTGATCTGTTTTCATGTTGGAAAAAAGGTAGTTAAATACTGGAGAGAGAGAGAGATTCTGAACTACCCTTCCTGGGAGGCTTGTGACAGGCTAGATAAAAATCCAGAGGATGATGTAAGGTTGTTTGGTCTTGCCTCTGTGCTGTGGAAGGGACAAGATACCATCTTGTTCCTTCAAGCTCTCCCTTTATGGGTCTCACTTAATTTTCATTGCAGAGTACATATTTGATGATTGCCTCACTTATCAATGCTCTCTGATGTGTCCTTGTGAAAATTGAAAACAAAGGGCGACCAGAGTATGATGGTTTAGGGGAATTGTGCAGTAGTGTGACTGCCTTCTGAAGGGAGATATTTTGATGTGTCTGGCCTGTCAGTGGGGAGTGCAGGGCTCTCAGGTGTCTAGTGATCTCTCTCTGTGCTACTAACTTTTCCTGAGGGTTAGGTTTTGATTAGTCCCATCTACTTGCTGGGCTGGCCAACCTCAGGACTATACAAATGTCTGTATTGAAAATTAAGTAGTAACAGTCCTGAAACATGTAAACCCTGACACTAATAATAGTGGTTTTGTATCTTAGCAGAGCAGTTCCACCCTTCATTGGTGGGTTTAAAATATTCTCTCCTTCCTTGTAAATAGCTCTTGATACCATATACCCTTGCTAACTCTCTCACCTTTAGAATTTCCACTATTGTTTGCTCTCTCCATGGCAGTTGTAACAAAGGCTACTTAAATCCTGTAGAATAAAATTGCTCTTTCTATGCAGCACTGCTGTTCTCTCTTTATCTGCCCATTTGATGTCACTTAGCAGTTGACAGAGCTGTGGGTACCAGTGGAGCTGGTGGAGCACGGAGCCTATCCAGCTTAACATGGCAGGGTATTTTCAGCTATTCAGTTTGTTGTTTTATCACCATTAACTTGCTGTTCGTACCCTGGACTTGACTGAGGAAATTGATACAGAGTTGGGATGTAATGCCAATCTTATGTCAAACTTCACTAAGGCCTGTGGGAGACCCTCTCAATAAAGCAGAGAGACCTTTGCAATTATAGCTATGTCCTGCAACTGCAGTGACTTCCTGTCAGTAGTCATGGTTTTGTTTTCAAGTGTAGGTGCCTATTGTTAGAAAATTGTGTGAGAGGAAGGTGACTTTGCCCAGGTCATAAGCACTGATGACTCTGCAATATCTTCCACATCTGCTGAAGGGCTTGAAAATTATCCCCTTTATTTAGATGCCTAACCTGTGACTGTTTTGATGATGTGTGTTCATACAGCACGTGTTATTATTAGAAGTCCTGGTGTCTGCAGGTGTCTTGAGTTTTCTTCTGTGTTGCTAGGGACGAACACTATTGGCAGGAAGTTTAATTTTTCTTCCTTCTGCAGTATTTATACAATGTTAATGCTCAGCTATTAAGTAACTGTCTCAGGTATTAATGCAGGTACAATAGCTGATGAAATAACTGATTTGAATTCTTCATGAGAGGTGGATTCCAGAAGGATTCTCCCGTATTATGTTTAATAGAAATGTTGACAAATATGCATGTGTGTGTGTTTATGTATATAGACACTTTCATTAAGTATGATAATGTGTTCATTTACTCAGCCAGCCAGATTTATGTAAGAGATGATGCCAATTCAGAAATAGGGGGTTTGCTTTACCTATGGGTTGAGTTTCAGGTGCTGTTTCAGTCTTTCTTTTGGCATGTTGCCTGGCTGTGCAAGTGGCCAGAAGGGCAAGGAGCCCCTGCCTGCCTTTCCCACCGATGCCAGTGTGGCTGAGCCCGGTGTTCACGGCCTTCACTCTCCTGGGCATTTCTGCTGCCTCGCAGTGCTCTCTGGCTGCCTTCATGACACCACTTCTGTCTCTGATTTTGTTGGCATGCAGGGATTCTACTACACCTTTTTTGGAGCACCAGCATACTGCCTTATGCTCTGTTTGCTGTTTCTCAGCTGTAGGATTTGAATGTATTCCCAGACACAGGTAATTCAGTCTGTACATGTTCTTCCTGTTAATAGCCCTGGCCTAATTATGTGTAGGAAGTGGCAATATAGTTCTGCTTGGCTGACCCCTTTCTCTCTCTAAGGGAAAAAATTACTTGACTCTGCATTAAAGTTAAGGTGAACCTAAACACAGAGTGAGATTTTGAGTGGAGGAGAGGGGGAATATGAAGGTAATTCATTTTCCTTGGAAATCTCTTGTACTTCATGTGTTATCTATGAAAAGATGGTGTGGTCCTGATCAGCAACTGCATATGTTTAAAAGATCGTGAAGTCAAAATGTTTGTATAGAGGGATCAGTTCAGAATTCCCC
Organism: Ptilonorhynchus violaceus; assembly: GCA_013397565.1. NCBI lineage: Eukaryota > Metazoa > Chordata > Aves > Passeriformes > Ptilonorhynchidae > Ptilonorhynchus > Ptilonorhynchus violaceus. The sequence continues at coordinate 24,870 of VZRJ01009219.1, read as the reverse complement.
CTTATCCTGTTGGCTAGAGCACTGCCAAAAGCTGCCAGCTGGAACAGAAAAACATAGCTTTCAGAGTAAGGCAATATAGGATAATACATATCTGCTTTTAACATACCTGCTTCTCAAGGCTGCCACCCCTCTTCTAGCTAAGAGTGCGAGTCAGACTTGAAATCTTAAGAGCCAAGAAATGCCAAAGTAATTACCAGCAATGCTGTCTGCTTGTGTTGTTATAAAAATAACAGGCTTTGTGTTATATGTGAAGTATAGAGATTCAGCTAGCAAATTAATCTCGTGGCCTTAGTTATTTTTAGCTGCTGGAATCTCACGGCTGGCCACCTTAAATTTTAATGTCTCTTGTGTTTGTGTGATGAAACTTGCACTTGTGGGGAACAGTGCAGTATCATGGGGGAGATAAGAGGAGCATTGCATGCACACACTGCAGCGCTGTTTACTGTTTTAACAGTTTCAGAAGGCACGCAGTGTCTGGTAGCTTTGTTCTCATCTGTGGGTCAGAAGCTGGGCACTGAATTGTGGCTGTGTGTGCTTTGTGTCTGAGCTTGATCCTAATATCAGGAAGCACAAGCTAGTGTTGCAGTGAATGCGAGCTCTTTTATTATGTGGAAATTAAACATCAATAGATGTGAAGCCACAAAGAAGCATGGAAGGACACAGTGCTGCTTTTGTGCATTCACTGTATCCTCACATGGTGTGTCCCATCAGGATTAAATGAAAATTGTACATGTCCTCAGTCTGGCATTTTGTATCTTTGGTAAGTCGTATTTTATTAATATAAATTAAAAAAAAGAAAAAGAAACCAAACCCGCAATCGCTTGCTTCAAGAACTTTTGTTTCTGGACTCAGGACAAGTAATGCTGAAAAAGCCTGGATCGTTTGCACCATCTCTCAGTGTTTTTCTTAGTGTTGCTAGAAGTAATCATGTGGACTCCTCAGTGAGCTGTTCTGTAGGAAATAGAAGCTGCTACTTGTCTTCTTTTAGTGACAGTGAGATTGTAAAGTTGACCTTGCAGAGGAAAAAGGCCTATAAAATAAACAAGTTATTTTTCTGCCACTGATTGTGGTTAATTCTGACCTCGTGATGTTCTGATACCAAGCCTGATGCATTTTTCCTTAGGCTAAGGACTAAAAGTCTCTCGTAGGCATCTGGTCCATTTAGCTGTTTCTGGGAATGAGTGAAGGTTACAGCAAATGCACAATATCTCAGAAACCTTGAGCTGCAGTAATAAGTTCTTCTGCAAATCACATTTTTTTGTGGCTAGCAGCTTTTCCAAGTCTAGAAGGATTTCCATAGAAACAAGAAAAAGGCTCTATGTGAAATTATGATCTTACCATAATAATATCTGTTCTAACTCTCATATATGAAGTATTTGGGGTTTGTGCTAATAAATTGGAAATATTTATTAGGAACATAGCTTACTTATGCTCCTCTGTTTTCTTTCTCAAAAGCAACAGGAACGTTTCAGAAACTGTTGAAAGATGAACTTTATAAAAATTGTAATCTACTTGTTGCTTAGGATGCCTTACTTGGAGAATTTAGTGTCCTGACAAAGAATGTCTCCCTAGAAATGCTGGAGAAGTTTGTCTGCTTGCATTGCCTTGACAGCTGGGAGAGGATAGCTTGAGGGTTGCCTCGAGAGCTGACTTAACACTGCATGGATTTTAGCATGGACAATGCTGTTTGTGATTCCTCGGTTAAGGGTACCTGCTAGTTTAAAGTCAGAGCAGAACCAGGGCCTGGATAACTGCAGACAGAATATTTGTGGGGTTTGAAGCACTGGAGCCCGAACGTGCAAATATTTCTGGGATGTTTCTCTATCTCTAGAGAAAGAGATTTCCAGGTAGGTAATTTGTTCTGTATCTTCAGCTTGCCTGATCTACTATGTCATCCATCAAGAAGTCAGGAAGTAATCATAATGCCTGCATGTCACCTGTCTATTGTCTTGTACTGTGACATTCTAATTAATGCTCACATCTGACCTATTTTTTTCCTGTGCTGTCTGTTGCAGTGCTTGATGGCCACAGCAGGGTACTAAATAATATTAGAAAAAAACCCAGCATTAAAGACCTATAATTTCCACACAACTGGTTGGAAAAGCGGTTGTCACTGCCTTCCTGGTGCAGCATGGCATTTGGACCTGGTGTTCTCTGCCTGTTCCTATGGACAATAACAGGTAGGAGTTTATTTCTCCTGTGTCTGAGTCACCCAGACAGAACAAGTGAATTAAATGCTCCTGGAATGTGTATACAGCTGTGAAATAAGTATGAATAAGGCAAGAGCTGGGAAATCCTGTGACTCCTCAGTGCAAAAAGCTTTGGGAAGGTGCAGCTTCATAACCAGCAGTTGATTGCAATGGAGGAAGGCAGTTGGGAAGCTGAAGCCAGTTTCAGCAGACTGTGTCAGGGAACATGTATGGGGCAAGAGTGGGTAGTGGGAGAGTTCATAGAGTTTTCCTTCTTTTTCTCTTGCAGGACAGCAATTTAAGAATGATGTGTTGCTTGTGTTCTAAGGTACTTTTTTGTTCTGAATTATCGTCGGGTGGTTTATTTATGAGAAGCTTAAATGCACTTGTTCACATCTCTCACCTCATCATCCTCTCTACAAACATGTATTTGCTTTAAAAAGCCACAGGGAACTCCTGTAAGTTTCTTCTTCAGCCACAGCGATAATTAATTTATTTCCATTATCAGACAGATGAAGAATGATAGTAATTCTTACCACTGTCTCTGTCAGAGAGGGTCTTAATCTGGTGCAGGCAGTTTTGGTATGGTAACTGCAGAAAAATATATGCAGAAGTGTGGTTTATTTCCTTAAAAGACAGTGTTTGAATTCTGTCTGTGGTGATAATGGCAGTGTACGTATTAGCAGAAATCGAGAAAATAATGCACGGTTATCTGACTTTCATCTCTTGTAGTATAAACAGGATGTGCTGTTTCATGAGGGAGAGCCTTGCTTTAAGCATTGCTAAGGCTTAAATTGACCACTGAATTTGGATAAGTTGGATGAAAGGGGATAGGTAATAGCCTACAGGTGAGGGGTGATAGGCATTAACTATGGCTGTGCTTGTAGCTGGTTTGAAGCAGTCATCAAGATCACCCTGAGGGTCTCATAGTGCCAAGCTTTGTGAGGAGAACATGGAGCTGAGGTTTTTGTTGCTGTGGTAAACAAGTATGCCTTTTGTAAATAAAATCCTCTCCTACGAGATACTGAGTACCTGCTGTAGGGCTTATATTAGTGTCTTTAGAAAAAAACCCCACAGCAACTTCAACAGAAGACAGTAATGTGCAGTAAATACTGAATGTTGCCTGTAGAGTATGTCACAGTTTCATGATTTTGATAATTATTCGTTGTTATCAGATTAGAATATCTTCCACATGCATGTAGGAAGTTATCTGTCTTTAGTTGCAAATTTGCTGTGCTCTCTTGGTTTATCTGAGAACAAGACCATTGCACTCAGAATGCTGGCTGTATTTCAAGCCTCTCCCTGTATCTCAGGTACCAGCATACAGTGTTTAGAGGATAATATAATCTAATAGCTCATATTATTTTAGTAAAAATGTTGGTATTTATTTCTATCTCAATAGTTTGCAGTATTTTTAATACAATTAATATTTAATTAAACTGGAAGGTTCCTGCTAATTTCCAGGATATGTTTGCTAAAATACATCAGTAGATGCTCACCTTTTTTAAGTCAAAAGGACTTCTTTTAAGTGCAGACTTTAAGGGGAATTGACTCAGGCTCAGGACTTTGCTAGATGTTCATTCTTCAATTTTTCTCTGCACATGAGGTTGTGCTTTTAAAGGCTACCTTTTCTTAAATAAAACCTCAAGTCATCTTAAGATCTGTTTTAATTTAAGATAATGAGAAGAGTGACTTAATATAGGAAAGAAAGGCTTGATTTTCCATCACTGAGAGAAGAGAGAAACAGGCTCACTGTTGAATATCATTGGAAGGATATTGAAAAATATGCTCTGGTTCATCAAAAGAAATTGAGGTGGGCTACTCTATCCTGTTTATGTGACATTTATTTAGTTTTATTTCGTGCATGGTGGCTTTTGACTAATAGTGTTTTACTGCTTTTCAAGAATATGTGGGTTGACCTTTGCTGGCTGCCAGGTGCACAGCAAGTCACTCTATCACTTCCCTTTCTCTGCAAGATGGGAGAGAAAAATATGATTAAAAACTCGTGGACTGAGATCAGGACAGGGAGGTCATGGACCAGTTATAGTCAAGAGCAAATGAGACTTGACGTAGGGAAGTTTGTTTAGTTCAATGTCAATTCATCAGACTAGGGTAATGAGAAGTAAGAACTAAAACACAGTCTAAAAACACTTTCCCCCCACTTCTCTCTTCTTCCTAGACTCAGCTTCAGTCCCAACTCTTCTGTCTTCTTCCCCAGAGTGGCTCAGAGGGTTGGGGAATGATGGTTGCAATCAGTTCATAGTGCTTCACCTCCATTGCACCTTTCTCCTCACACTCTTTCTCTGCTCCAGCGTGGGGTCTTTCCCATGGGCTGAAATTCTTCAAGAACTTCTCCACCATGGGTCCTTTTCTCAGGAGAGTCCTTCAGGAACAGACTGCTCCAGTGTGGATCCTCTGTGGGGACCCAGGTCCTGTTTGAACACATGTTTCTATGTGGGCTCCTCTTCATGGTATTGCAGTTCAGGCCAGGAGCCTGCTCCAGCCTGGGTTTTTCATGGGTTCACAGCTTCCTTCAGGGCTTATCCATCTCCTCTGAGGTGGGATCCTCCGTGGGCTGCAGGGTAGATATCTCCTTCACTGTGGACCTCCGTGGACTGCAGGAGGACGATGGACTTCACCACAGTCTTCACCAGAGGCTGCAGGGTGAATCCTGCACAGGTGCCTGGAGCCCCTCCTACCCCTTCTTCACTGACCTTGCTGTATACAGGATGGCTTTTCTCACATTTTCTTACTCCTCTCTCCTGCCTGCTGCTGCTGTGCCAGGCTTTTTGCCCCTTTGTTGAATACATTATAGCAGAGGAGCTGCCACCATCCCTGATAGGCTCAGCCTTGGCCGGCTGTGCGTCTGTCATTTAACTGGCTCTGTCCTGACAAGGGGCATCTTCTGGTGTCTTCTCACAGAAGCCATCCCTGCAGTTCAATTCTCCCCACCCTCAACTACCAAAACTTTGCCACATAAATGTAATCTATGCAGGTATCTGTCACTGGGTAATGTTCGTGCCTCTCAGGAGGCTTGAGCTGGATGTGGCGATAGGTATGAGTGTGTACCATGCCTCTATCGCTCAACATCTCATGCATTTTGGATGATTGACTTCTGAAATGTCTGGATGCAGCTCCTATTTGATCCATATAGACATTCCTTATAATGCTTATCATCTCATTTCACTTTTTTATGTCCATTCGTTGATGAAATCAGCTTGTATTGAAATACATTTAAATTATTCTGGCCATTAATTAATCTTTCTATGCTAATGTATCAAAAACCATTTTTTTTCTCTATGAGAGATAGAAGACATCGTTTTCCAGCAGAGAAACAACAGTTTACTTTGCAGCTGGGAATCCAAGACCTTGGCATCAATTAAGTCTAGCTCTTGTCTTGAGCAGGCATGTTCTAATTTGGCATTTGAGGCAGACCTTGCAAATACTGCTGTTGGACTGCATTTCTGCAAATATAATGAATGGCGTTCTCATGGCTGACTGTCAGTTTTCTCAAACTGTGTGTGCACATTGTATGCTTTGTTCTGAGATTAGCCATTCCAACAAAAATGCAAAGAGGGATTGGCAGGTAATTGCAGTCACAGGTGTTGTGCAGTCTGGTCTCCTGTTTTCAGCTCCACGCAGCCCAGACCTCCCAGGTTCTTTGATAGCCTTCACCAGTATCCTTTTCTTTTCTGTAACAGAGGGTGTTTCTAAATACATCACAAGCTCACATTTCACTGCTGCTAGCCTTGGACTTTGAAGAAGATGAATACCCTTTTCCTCCCATGTGTCTAACATGTGAAACACAGGCCAGGAGTGTCAAAGGACACACACTTTAAGATGTAGGTGTGCCTTTGAAATAACAGTGGAACCACTGGCCTGGGGTCGTAGTGCATTCTTTGTTACTTATACTGCCATGACTAGATGTTCTAGTGTTCTGGTTCACACAAGTCTTTCCAGAGATAGAAGATCATTACAATCTCTTAGATTATAGTGAGTTATGCAGTATGCCAGGTTTGTTCACATTGTCACATATCGCTGTTGGAAGTGGTCTGGTGTTTCCTTGTGGAGGGATGTAATATTTGCAGCCATGCACCTTTTTCTTCTCTTTAAACAGCACTTAGCTGGTTTATCAGCGACAAACAGGGATGATGACAATTCATGAAATGAAAACAGTACTTGGAAAGGATCGTTAGACCCACTGAACTAATCTTGGTGCCTTGACAGACCTGGACAAAAGAAGTGTGAAGGCTGCTGTAATGACCACAAAAGCTTTGCAGATCATTGTTTGTAGATGTAACGAGATTGCTGTTACTATAGCTTGTGTTGAGGATTTGCTTTTATGTAACTGAGCATTTTTTGTTTTGGTCTGTTCGTTCCTCGGTCAGCACCCTTACTGACACCTTAAAGAGTACTTTGTTATCACAGACATATCCCTGTTTAAAGACCTGAGAGGTGTCAGGGTCCGAATAACCTCAGGGCAGCCTGCAGAGGAAAAATGAAAACACTTTCATGGTGTGCAGAGATGTTAGCTGCTGCTAGAGGAACCAGTGCACTGACATTTCAGATGTTGAAGAAGTGCTTAGTGATACTGCTTTTCTGGTTTCCAGCACAGTACGTTCTGTAGGGTGTTACCAAAGCTGATGGAGTATAAGCCTTTTTCAGCATTTATGATATAAAGTGTGCTTTTCAGGGGTTTATAGTTCTGCTGTGGAAATTCTCTCTAGCTTGAAAATTGGAATTTTAATTTCTCCTCTTAGATGACTGTAACAAAAAATGAAAAGTTATTTTAGTTTTCCTTCCAGAACCACATCAAAATTGTTTCAATGTGTTATTATGGTAGTAGCAAAAAGCAAAACTTATTTTTTACTGATACAATATCTTTCATCTCAAAATTCACCAAATGAGAAAAAAGTTACTTGGATAGATTTTAAAAAATCACTCTCTCTAAAACCAGAATGGAACTAGTTTGTTGCTAAGAGAGAGTGGAGGGAGCACATGCCAAGAAAACAGGGACAATCCTACTCTTCCTGTAGCAAACTGCTATAGGATCCTCCATGCTCAGGTAGTGCAGAGGCTTTCAGGCTGGGAGAATAATGTGCCATGTGGGCTCTCAATGCTGTGCTGCCAGCAAGACGGTAATGGGATTCTAGTCAAATGTGACTTGGTACAAGGTCTGATAATGAGCTTTTCTCCTCTACTGCACATTCCCTCCTGCCTCTTTTTTCTGCTGCTTCTTATGCTGCTTGCTGCTAGGGAAAGCAAACAGAGCAGCCCACAAGTGGATGGTTCTGACCTTGCAGGATTTCATACTGGGGTGATTAGCTGTGATGACCCCAGTGTTAGTACACTGCCAAAATTTGCTGCTTACTGACTGAAGAATATTTGCTGCCAAGTCGTTCAAGTGCTCATGGTTGTGTGAGCATGGGAAAGAGCAGCTGTTAGGTTTTCATGGCCATTTGAGGAAAGGTCTCCAGCCAGCTGCAAGAGCTGTGTCCCTTATTGGGATCTTGACATCAATGGATTTGTGCACCAAGATGTGAAGGAGCAGTAGTGAGCTCAAAGAAAGAGGAGCAGTAGAGCTCAAAGAAAGGTGTGGATGTTCCCTCATTAAAGGAAGGAATGTCTTTAAAATGAAACTGTATTCCACACTGTGAATTTATTAGGATTTTGGTGGGGAATATGTGTTGGGTTTTTTACGGTAACCAACTTGCCTGACTAGGTCTCTGGATATGTCAGTGTTGTCGTACTGTAGATGTGACAGAATACAGCTAAAAGGAGGGGGAACACTTAGCTTGCAGATTCGTGTGCCAGAGGGTTTTCAAGGCTTGTAATAAAGGGAAGCAGTCTTCATGTTGGAAACTTGAATGAGTACTTCTGAAACAAGAGTTGCATGATGCTTTTTTTTTGCCAGTACTAGTCAGAGTAGAACAGTATTTTAATGTCTGAATTCAGTTAACTAAAGGAAAATAGCTGTGCTGTGACCTCACATGGCACGTATTAGCGTAGCAGACACAAATGTTCCTATCTGACCTTTCATATGGCACATGTTCAATAAATTTTCTGTAATCAAGAGACCTCACTATCTCTGCTTGAGCCCATTGCAGACTGGAAATTGGACGGAGCGAAGGGGAATATGAAAGTAGAGATCATATTAAGTTCACTTTAAGTATATCTTACATATTTTTCATGTGAAGACAACTAATGGACACACCCGGTGTGAGGCTGAAACAGCCTGATAAATTCATCCTTTCTTATACACCTGCTGCAACAATTCAGCTCAGGTGTAACTCTAGATGAAGCAAGAAATGAAACTTCCCTTACTTTGGCATTTTTTCCGCTCCTTATTGGGATGAAACCAAGGCCTTCTGACATTTGAAAAAGCAGGCAGCTAAGGTTTGTGGCTAGGTTGCTTGCTTGGGAGGTTTAGGCTCACAGTCGTGTATTATCTTCCGAATGTGCTGGGCTCGTTTCTCTCTATGGCTAAAGAAGCACCATGAGTTTTGAGGGAGGTTGACTCTGCAGTGTGATAACTGATGGGTCAAACTGAAAGTGGCAGAGTGAGATTTGAAGCTGATTGAGGACTTGAAGTCTGGCCTCAGGTTAGAGCTGTGGAGTGTCCCAATTGTGTGAGCCTGTCTCTGAAACAAGAACTGTTGGTCATTCTTTTCTGAACACATAAATAGTGAAGCTTGCAAGTTTTTTTTTTTTTGCAGTTTGTTCACTTTTTCCTTCAGGAATGAGTTAAGGAAGGGAGCGGATGAAAACAGTCCTCAGAGTAGTTTTTTGGTCCAAATTAATAGTGCTGTTCCTAAAATATGAATTGTAATGAGTTGTTATTGACCTAATAGTGCACATTTGCACAGAGTCATGTTTCTGTTTTTTCCTTTTAAAGGTCTGTTTCTCATCTCTCTGCTGATTTATAGGATTAACTAAATGCATATGGGTTGCAAAAGGACTGAATGGTTGAATGGGCTGCTTGACTCCTATGCTTCATTTTAACCCAGAGCTCTTGTGGCTCCCCTGTTGTAAGTTGTGCAGACAACTTAAAGGAACGATTTGTGATGACAATTCAGTCTCTGCCAGGGTTTTATGTTCTTGGAGGTAAAAGAGAATGTAGAGGAAATTTTTATATGCAGCGTGACAAAAAAAAAAAAAGCAGAAATTTTGAGCATCTTCTGGGTACACATAAAGATACTTCATGTCTGGGCTGTGTAAGTGCAAGATAGGCTGTTTAGGTTCATGTTGCCCTGGATAGATTTTTTCACTGAAAGTGTAAAGAGAAACAGCTGACAGCATCCCAGCTCTGTGTGAAGGAGTAGCTGGAGTCAGAAAAATGGTACTTGAAGCTCTTTATAATTTTTGTCAGCTTTCTATTCAGCTATAACTATTTGCAAGTCATTGATCTTTTTTAAAATTTGTTTTCCTTTCATGTTTTTCCCTACTACACACAGCCAGCTCTGCAAAACCATCATACAATCTCGTCCACTCTATCCCTCAGTAGATAGTGCAATTTGTTTGTTTGTTTGGTTGGTTTGGGTTTTTTTTGCATTGAACTAACCTACTTTGCAAACCTTGCATTCATGCCAGGCAGTTTGATGCCCCACAGGTGTTTTGGTAGCTGTATTCAGATCATGCGTTGTGTAGGAGTGTGCTGCAGCTCAGCCCAGATGATGTGGTGGGAACTGTAATACAGTGCTGGACACGGTGCGTGTGTAGGAGAATCCCTGCATCTCATGGGTCAGACCTAACCCCCATTTCCAGCCTGTTCCTACTCTTTGATTTCATTTTTCCTGACCTATACTATTGTGAATGATGAGGTGCAAAGCAGGCAGAGTCAGTTTTGTCTTCCATTCCTATGTTAGCTCCACAGTGGGGGCATGCTTGTTTTCATTCGTTGACTTAACAAGTCTAGTTGAAAACCAAAAGAATTTCCTGGGTTTACTCAAGTTTCTTGAAGCATGATCAGATTTTTCAAATTGCATTTTAGAGGAAGGAATTCTGAAGAGCAGTAATAACTAGGGAAAAAAACACCTAGAAAAGATAAGAAACTGACTGATTGGTTCATGCTTGTTTTGAACATTTTCCACTCAGTCTGTGATGTGCTATGGAAATAATTCTGATATCATATTAAAAGATTGCAACTTTACTACAAATTAAGGGAAGATGCTCCATACTGGAGCAAGCTCTTGGGTTTTCACATGAACTTGTGGGTAGAGCAGCAAAAGTGAAGAGAATTTGATCCAGGTGTTATATTAAAACCAGTAATTATGCTGGAGTGAGGAACTCTTCATGAAGTTCGGGTGAGATGGCAAATTTTTCTCATACATAGATTTCTGCTGCCTTCTCCCTCAAATGAAACGATAACATGCTACAGCATCTTATTTAAGTTTTGTTTTAAAATGTTTTGCTTACTATGCTGTGGGGGTAATGGAGGTACCTCCTTTTTTGTTTGTTTTTTTGTGTTCACTGCTCTGTTCTTAAGTATTGGCAACTTGCTTTCATCTCTATGTATTTGTATTTGTAGCACAGGAGTAAAAGGTACTTTTGCAAAACTTATCAAGAGCCTACACTGAAAAATCCTCTAAAGTACAAATACTACTGCAAAGGGACATGCTGAAAAAAAAGTAGTGGTGTTGTTAGTGAAAGGAAATGAGCTTTTTTAAACCAGGTGCCACCTGTCTTTATCTTGTCTCCTGTGATAAGCCATTTATGGTCACAGCAAACTATGTTATGACCTGGTTGTAGTGCTGTGCCTTATGTTCTTGGTGTTGTTTCAGGTTCCAGTTGCCAGCAGTGCAGAGAAGGAGCCACGTACTCAGGTGCAGTAATATCTCCCAACTTAGAAACCACTAAAATCATGCGAGTTCCTCACGCTTTGTCAGTGTCCGACTGCATCGCGGCGTGTTGTGACCTCTCTGGTTGTGACTTGTCCTGGATGTTTGAACGGCGCTGTTACATCGTGAACTGCCAGCACAAAGACAATTGTGAACCTAAAAAAATTGAAACCGTAAAGTCCTACCTTACCTTTGTGCTGAGGCCTTCTCAGAGGCCAGCCTCACTGCTAGGATTTGGGCAGGTGATCCCAAGCATGGTGCACTCTGTGGGACTCCAGAGCGAGCCGTCTGAGGAAGTGAGTAGCCTGAAGAAGCTGTCACTGCTTGGCAAAGATCCCAGCCTTGAGGAGATACCTGAATACATTGATGATTATAAAGAGTTGGAGCAGGACCCCTTTCAGGAGGGCATCAAACATGAGCAGAAGGAGAGCATGGATTATGCTGACTGGGGCCTGATGGTGGCAGGTGAAAATGGCTTCAACACTTCCGTGGGTGATGACGGAGATAACCAGGAAGACTTTGCTGAAAAGACAGGGGAGGCTGGGAAGGTGGAAAGCCTTCAGAATAAAAACAGCTCTGTACTGAACTCTGTCAACGAACACTCCACAGAGAGGTTGTCATCCATCCAGGAGATTACACCATTCCCCGGGAAGACGTTTGAAAGGGAAGCAGCTGTTCAACCTCTTGCACAACCTGATGATGCTTTGCAAAAAGAGGTATGTTTGCCCCTCAGGAGGCAGGCAGAGTGTGGTGAGCCTACTTGGCAATTATTTTGGTTTTTAAATCTTTGAAAATCTTGCGTTATTGCTTTGTAATATTGCAACTCTCAAATGACTTACAGTCCTGTTACAGTGCAGAAAAAAAAGACTGAAGGGGAGAGGATTCTCTTAAAAGGCAGATGAATCACTGAATGACTCTTTTTGTTTGGTTGGTTTTGGTTTGGTTTGTTTTTTAATCAAATTATAAGGGGAAGAGTTCCTTTTGGGGCACTGTGGGGTTTCACAAGTGAGTGAACTTGGAACTGGTGTAATAGTGTTACAGTGGTCTTCACTTCTGCCTCCTGGTAACTCACTGGAAGAGATTAGCAGAGCAATACTAGTGGACCCTCGAGTATCCAAAGGTCAGGACCAGTAAACGTAAGTTCCTCCATCAATAAAATTAAGCCTGCTTTATGGGTTTCATGAAACTAATGCATAGTGGTGTTACAGATATAATGGTGCTCAGTTAATTTTTACAATGCTTTTAAAACTTATGAGAGAAGCACGGTAGTAAGGAGGGACAGTAGTGGTTTTGGACCATGATGTACAGCAGGATAAAGTGGATAAGGTGTTTTTGTTCTCAGAATTCTTTTCTTGAGTCTGACAATATGAAAAATAAGTTAAATACTTAAAATCCAATATATATACTTAAGTAAGATGCACCTGTTCTCTGTTCATGCCGACCAGTTTGATCAAGTGAGACTAAAGGGGCCTTGGTTTCTTAGGACAGGGTGGGATCAGTTGGAAAGCAGAAACGGGCTATAAATTCAACGTTCCCTGGGTTTGACTCACCTGCCAGAGGGAAGAGGAAATGAATCAATGTTAGCTGACTTGCTCTAAATTCCACAAGATTTTGTAACCAGCAAGTGTCTCTTGCTGTAAAAATGGTAATTTATTGCCATTACTGCAGGGAAGAAAAATGCAAGCAAATAAGGAAGTTGCATGAAATCTGTGTCACCTGAGGTTCTGGGAGGGGGTGACCAATGTGTGGAGAACAATAAGCCTTAAGAAATAGATAAAGACTTCAGATAACTGGAAGGAGTTTCATATTAACAGCCCTGGTACTCCTGGTGGATTTAAGCCGCCCCAGTACCTACTGGGAGGGCAAGAGAGCGTGACACAAGTAATGCAGGAAGTTTCTGTAGGTTGTTGATAACTTCAAGAAGGTTATTGCTTTGAGTTGCTTTGAGGAGTTGAGAAGGAGGGAGACCCCTCCTTGCAGCAAGGAGGGATTTGTTAGGGATGTGGCCATGAGGTGGAAGCTCTGGAGAGGGGCAGGAATAAGTCAGAAAGCAGGGTCACAACCATAGGCTTCAGTAGAGCACGGCCTGTTGTGGGGATCTCTTTGGCACAATCCCCAGGGAGATTGTCCTGGAGGTAAGTGGGGACCATAACAGCAGGTTGCTTTTCCAGGATCACCTCCTCAAGATAGCCTGTGATTTTTCTGATTGTCTAAGTCACTCCAGAGTGTATTGGCACAAGTGAGAAGAGATTAGAACTCACCTTTATGTGTATGGAAGAACATTTGATAACAGACCAAGTGTTGTTGCAAGTCAAAAAGTGAGTACTGCTTCTGCAGGCAGAGCTGATGATGGGAGAGTGGTTTTAAAAAGTTTCTACCATGCACACCTTGAAATGAGCATAATTAACATGGGGGTTTAGGTGAGAGAGGCAGATACTAGTTGGTTTTTTCTTAGGATGCAAAAAGTACATATAAATGTACATATGAAGAGAATGATACCAAGATATCCTGTCCCTGCTGATAAAATTTAGAGTGACATTCTGTCATGCTCTAGCGCTGCCGTGCTCTAGCGCTGCCATTAGTTCTAACACAGGGCAATAGCCGAGCTGTTTGTACACAGTTAAAATTAAGGACACCCAACCACTGCTGTATTAAACTCATGTCCCATTTTTCTTTCTATCTGCTACAGGAAACTAGCAAGCATCTTTTAGTTATTGCCTGTGCTGTGTGGTGGAAATTAAGCCACAGGAGAACCTGCAGTAGCTCCATGCACCACCATGTTTGTGCACTTTGGGTGTGCAGTAAGGCTTGAAACTTGTCTCTATTGCATTTTGCTGTGAAATGGAAGACCCATTAGCACAGTGCTAAGCTTTAGCCAATTGCCAGGATCTGTGCTGACTGAACTACTTATGCCTAGTGCCTTCGAGAAGTCATAAAACTTCGAGTTCACCTAAACTATGTGGCAGAGCTGAGCAAGTTTGTTCGCTGTCTCTAAGGGATCATGTGAATACCATTTTATGAAAGTTGAGATTTCACATCCTGCCCCAGTAATAATATATATGGCCAAGTCTACTTTGTAAATCTCTACTTTGATTTTACCACCCCAGCCAGAATAGAAAGATTTTGCTTTCTCTTTGTACACTGACTGTATAGATGGGAGTTTATTGTAAAGTGAAATGAAGAGAAAGCTGTTTCTCACCAGGACACAGAGGAGTCACTCTTGTGTGATCTTGATATTATGCTAACATTATGCTAGCACAGCCACTGAAATTCCAATAGAAGAGCTGAGGAATGAGCTTTCTTCTTTCAGTGCAGAAGGGAAGAAACTCCAAACTGGGATCAGTCTTTAGCCACAGCTGGTAATGATGCTGAAGAACTGGTAAGACACGTGTAGTTGGGAAGGTGACTGGGACATGCTCTGTGAGCAGAGCTGTAGAAAGGGGGTTGATGGGATAGCATTGAAAGCTGTTCATGACATGTATTGAGAAGTGACTCTAAAGGCTCTCTGTTAATGAAAGAATCTGGGGAAGCAGAAGGTTTAGAGAAACTGCCAAAGCCTGTGCCTTTGTTTCCCAGGTGGGAATCCTTTGAATTTAGACATTTGTGGAGAAATAAAGATGACAAGCAGTTTTGGCAAATGCCTTCCCCAGAATCAACTTCAGTCCAGACACCCTCTCCCCTTCCTAGTCTCCACTCCCCTTCTTTTCACTGCAGATTGCACTCAGTCTCTTTGGTGAGGTAACAAGTGACACAGGAGGTTGGGATCAGTGCATGGCAGTTTCCTTTTTGCCACTTGTTGATTCTTTCTCTTTTCTGCCGCTGTTCCTTCCTTCTTGTTTCATCTGCACTGGTGTGGGCTTCCCTGTGGGCCTTAGTTCCCTGGAAGGAACTTCCATCTCTTTCTCCATCAAGCAGATATTTTAGTCAAATTTCATATGGATTGTTCAGCACATGTTCATGTTTCCTTCTGAAAAAAATAGATTTTTGGAAACCAAATTTTGTTATGAGGGAAATCTTAAGTTTTTACACTGGACTAAAAATGCTGACATGTCTCCAAATAGTTTTGTCATTGGTATACAATCCAAACAACCTCTCAAACTGTGGCGTTTTTGTATAGGTTATGAAAATATGAAGGTCTTAAAATCATGTTTGCTACTAACTTTAATGAATTACTGTGTTTGTTGCACGTTATACAATGTTTTCCTCTCATCCTCTTAATTCTGCCACGGCAATTCTATATCTCTCTTCCTGGATCTGTGCTGACGCAGTCCCTTCTGCAGCTTCCACACAAAGCTGTTTTGACAAGCCAGACAGAGAAAGGTGGCAAAAATGTGATTCCCTGATTCCCTCCCTTCACAGTAGTCAGCAGGATGTGGTGTCCTCAGGTGCTGTGTTCTTTGAGCAAGGACCTGGAGAGAGATTTTAAACTGAGAGACCAACCAAACACACAGTTTTCTGGAGTCTGTGCCCTTGGAGCATCCTTGCCATAAATGCAGTCAGATGCAGGGGGTTTCTGTATGTGACTTGGGATAGAGAATATGGGGTTTGTCATTTAACTGAGTCACCTGACTGTTGGGTTTACATCAGAGTTCAGTGTGATCTTATGGACTGTCACACTCCAGCAGCTCAATAACATGAATACATTTAGAAATATCTACAGAGTATATGCTGTCAGGCTGCCCAGAAAAGAAATATGCAGTGCTGCCCAGCCTTGGAGTGAGATACCTGTGAAGTATTAATTGTCCTTTAAAAATTTCCAGTTAGCTGCTGATCTGCTAAGTAAAGTAAGGTTTTTCAGGTCTTAGATTCTAGCTGCTGCTATGTTGATACTGCAATGTTTCAAACATTTATTCAATAGGTTAGGCCTGACTTGATTCTTGAGCTTATTGTATTTGCAGGGATAATGGTGCAGTCAAAATGCATAAAGGTCTACCTAAGAAACCTTAAGATGGCTGACAGACTCTATGTGATGGTGAGCCTTTTAATGTCTGATTGGCTTGCCTTCAGAACTGATATTTAAGATCTAGAATGCAGTTTAATATAGAGATGTTCATCTCTTGTTTTGGCTTTGTTTCGGTTTTGAGGCCTGTGAAAGCTGAACAATTCTGTTTGGTTAAAAATGCGTTGACTTGATCTCTAGAGGATGTATAAAAACCCTGAAAGATGTTTTAATACTTAGATTTACCCTTCTTTCTATTTTGAAGTCTGCACTTCATGTTATACTGTATGATGATTTGCTCTTTTTGCGGCTCCCCAACTAAGCAATTAGTAGAGGTCATGCTTGCATGAAATCATCAGACAGATGACTGAATGCAGAGAAGCAGGGAGAAGCAGATCAGGGAAAGAGCAGAGTTTCACTGCTGACAGAGCTGCTCTCCATGAAGTTTTCCAAATAAATGAGAAATAACTGCAGTACCACTTGCTCTGTAGTAGTCTTATGTGCAGAGGGACATGGAGAACACACTGCTGGGGAAGCAGTCATAACACTAGCAGCCCTTGACTCACCAGAGTCCTGCTCAATTGTCTTCAGGAGTACTTGACAAATATGCTTCCTTGAGGGAGAAAATGGGGTTTCCTGCAGGATCAGGATGGGGTGAGGAAACGCAATTGGATTTACCCTTCCCATTCACAGGGGGCAAAAAAATAGTACCCAGTCTGTGGGGTCAGTGAGAGAGTAGAAGTGGGAAAGGATCCCCCTTGGCATGGTATTGTTGTCTGCACTGTAACTTTGAGCTTCCCTGGGGAACTGCATGCATTTTTAATTTTTTTTCTCTTTTGGATTATGGAGGTGTTCTCATTTTCCGTTGGAATTCTCAAGAGATTTGCACTCAAGTCAAACCCTGAGAGCTGAAGGATGTGGGCTGTCACCATTGGTGTGTTTGTGGCAAGCAGTAGTGGCTGTACAAAAGCAAACAACCCACAAAGCCCGTACCAACAGAACCCTACTCACTCCCAGAAAAAATTCTTTTCTTTCCTTTTCCTTTCATTTCCCAAGCTGGAATTTAGGTTAATCTTGCCCTCCCATCTGTTCCAGCAAATCCAGACAGTAATAGTTTCTGCTTGAGAACTTAATTTCTGATATTGTCCCCGCCCCAGTAGTCTGCTGCCTGCTAACGTTTTTAGTTTAAGCTGTCTTTTTGGCTGCGACACCACTTCAGACGTGACAGTGCCACAGGGCACCTTTTTTGACTGCAGTGTCTTGCCTAGGCTTCCTGACTGAAGTGATGTTTGGTGCCACTGCAGAAGGAGTGTCCCTGGAAAGGTACGTTTGAGGTGACTTTATCTCCGTCTGTCCTGCAAAGCCCTGATGGCTGATTTTCAGCTGACAGATTGGCAGAGCATCAGGAGAAGAGAAAAGCCAGAAGAAGATCAGGAAAGTAGATTTCCCTCTAATTTGGAAGGCAAAGAAACACTCTGGTTTGCCCAAGTGTGGTGAAAGAGATCTTTTGTAAAGGTGTGGGATGGAGTGAGTACATAATGGAGACCTGTCTGGAGGAAAGACCTTTTGTCAAGATACAAGGCAGGATGGGCCTGAGACTCTCCCTGCACATGTTATTGTCAAGGGTGAGATTTCTGAAGGCACTGCTTTAGGGCAGCTATATTCTGATTCTGCTATCAGTGTCCAAGCTGCTCAGGGAGATCTTCTTACTGTCCACATATGGAGCAGAGCTGGAGATGTGACCACAAAGGCACTTGCATTGTCTGTGTTATGGACTCACCCGAAGGTGCAGCTCTTGGTGTGGTCCTCAGCAGCCTCACATGGTGGGCAGCCACAATCCCTGACACTGCACAGGGGGATCTTTTCTCTCTGTCCATTGTTGAAGGCAGAGATGGAGTTGCAGATGACTTCCATGATCTCTGTTTCCTCACACCCTGGGAAAGAACAGTCCCTGGTGTTGCTTTCACATTCCCGGCTGCAAAGGGAGCTTTTCCTCCTGTCCAAAAGGCAGAGCTGCTTTTACTTCCAAGTGAGGCAAGCAGCAGAAGGAAAATAGAGCACCTGAAATATAAAGAGAAGTAGAGAGCTGGGACTGTTCAGTCTTGAGCAGAGTTCAGGGGGATCTTACAAACGTGTATAAATAACTCTGACAGGTGTGAAGAAGGGGGAGCCAGGCTCTTCTCAGTGCTGTTCAGTGGCAGGACAAGAGAAAATGGACACAAAATGGAATAGAAGGAAATATATTTAAACACTAAAAGTCATCTTTTGTCCTGTGAGGATGGCCAAACACTGGAACAAGTTTTCCGGAGAGGTTGTGGATTCTCTGTCCTTGGAGATACTCATAACCTGACTCGACTTGGTCCTGAGCAGCCTGCTGTAGCTCACCCTGCTTTGAGGAGGAGAGCTGAACTGGGCTATCTCAAGAGGTCCCTTCCCACCTCAGCCATTTGTGATATAAGTGTACATTTTGCCAACCTTCATAATCCTATTCTTCAGTTAACAGACGATGTACAAATAATAGTATTTTTCTGTGTCTTCATGTGCCACACACAATATCCATAATTGGAAAAATGATTTTCCCTAGATGTTAGGTCAGAAATAAGTCTTGAGAATGTTAAGAAAAAGTGCTGGCCCGTTGAGGCTAATGTGTTGTTGAAAGGCAAGATTAACACAGTGGTGAGTTATTTGTGCCAAACCTGTGTGTCCTTTGCTGCAGTTCTGATTTACTAACAAGGTGGGGCAGTGAGAACAACACAACTGCTTGATTACTGAAGTAGGGAGATGTAGGGTGTTTTATTACTGGTGAGGAGATAAAAAGGCATGAGCAAGTTCTGTACTGAGCAGATGTGGTAAGAAGCAAGGATTTTGTTACGTCTCTGTGTGTACAGCGCAAAGGCAATAATACCACACAGACTTTGTCGTTGGCTTTTAAAGGTTTATGACTGTATTTAGGCCTGTCCTACTGGGGTTTTTTCTATTATTTTGAGAACTGATAGCCTTGGTTGTATTCCCGGTTACCTCATGACTATAGGCTACACTATAGTTCTGCATCTGAAACTTGGAAAATGGTTAGCATTTCTTACAAAGCCTGATTGGAAAAAAACCAGTCCTTGTTCAATAGATATTCTGTAATGAATAAAATCTCCTAGTAACATGAATCACAAGGGCCATCCTACATGCTATTGAAAAACAGCATACCTCTAAGTCTAGAAATGAAGGAAATGTCTCACTTATGACAACTCTTTCCCTATAATTCATTTTTCAGGCTGCTACACCTTCCTCTTCTTCAGATAAATTGGATTTCTCCCCAGGTGTGTCAGAGAAAACCCAGACTCACACGGTGGCCCCAGAGAATGCCACTGAAGATGGGATCATGCTACTTCCTACTCATACTGCACCATCTGAGCCCATGCAGCAGTTCACACCACCTGCTACTGCTGCTAAAGCAGGTAATGTTTCAAGATAGCTGAAAATCTGAGAGGTAACAGGTTGGACAGTGAATGGGGATGGCTTTACTACTGTCGGGGTCCCAACCTGTTGTTAGTATGAGCTCGCTCTTTATCCACATGCTACATAACCCCACTTTAAAACTGTAGACCTACAGTCTCACTGCAAACCCCAGACCCTTTAGCCAGTTACTTCTGAGGCAAAACTCTGACCAAGTCCACCAGTAATGTGAAATTACAGCTTGAGCAAACAGCAAAGTAAAAAGCAGAGATTAAGAGCCTGTTTAAAATGATTTAATTTTTTTATACTTGGTGAGCAATACCTGAGGCTTTCTGTAGTTTCAGAATAGTTTCTTCGAGCCATACCGTTATTTTTGTTTGACTCTTCAAAACACCATTCCCTCTCAGACACTCTCCAGTAGAAGCCTATCTATAGTTGTCTGATACCATGCAGCAACATAGGTGGGACCTGAGGAAGCTCAGCCCTTAACAGGGGAGAAGCCCAGTCCGTAGCAGGGCAGAACATGGCCTCCAAATCCCAGGAAAAGAAAGTTTTGCTCGAATTTCAACTGTGAGGAGGTTTATCAGACTTCCAGCTGCTGAGCAAAAGGTTTTATTTTGAAAAGGACTTTTAACCACTATGTCCTCTGTAGCTGTGTTAAATTCTGTATGTTTGAGTATTTCTGTGTGTATGTTTGAGTACCTCCTTTCTCCTGCTGAGTTTTCTGCCTCCCTGTGCGCCCTGACAAAGGCTTAGAAGGGACACAAGAAGCAGAGAAGCACAGTTGTGTGTTTTTCTGCACTCCTGATATCCTGAGGGATATGGAGAGCTAAGCCCTTTGCTCCTTGGTAGAGCATGTCTGGTTTGGGACATTCCTGACACCCTCTGCCAAACTGCAACCTGCCAGCCAGGATAGCAATAGAAGGTAACAGGAAGAGATGAGCTACAAGAAATTCCTCTCCAAGACAATGGATCATCATTACCATTGGCTGTTGACTAGGCAGCTCCTCCTCCTCCTTCACACGAGGAGGTTGAAGAGGGCTCAAAAAGGAGTTTGGAAGAAGAAGCTGAAGGGAAGGTTGTGGTGAATCTCACTGTGAGTACTGCTTTATACAAGGGTTCCCTACAGTTTGTGTGTTCTCAGCCATACCGTCTTGGAGGTGTCAATGACAGTCCCTCCTTCTCTCCTTTGGCCATCACCCTCTTTTAGCCATTTTATTATCATCTCATGTGGAGGTCCAAGTGCAAACTTTCACTTCACAGGTGTCCAGGGTAACTCCCATGATCAATTGTGGAGCCTTGGGTGAATTTTAATAGCAGTGACAGAAAATGTGCTGTCAGTGTCTTCACTTCATCTGTTTTTAGACCCATCAGCTGCCACAGTTGAGTAGCCTCTTGCCCATCTCTTCAGAGTTCGTAGGTTGGATGTTTAGACACTGGTGAACGCTGCCTTTGAGGAACTTTTGTTCTGTGGTTTTCCCAATGTTAAACGAAAGACATTTAAAATGTTTGAAATACAGGACTATGGGTATTTTCCTTAAGTTGTGCTTTGGTTTGTTTCTGCTGGGGGCTGTATTGGTGTACATTGGCATTTTTTGGAAGAGGAAACAGTTTTCACAGACAAGAAAGGGATGGCAAATGGATTGAATGTGCAGTTCAGGTTAGAAATAACATGTTTACCCTGCTATGCAAGTGGATTTTTTTAAAAGGGACACTGAGATGGACATTGGAACTTGCCTTACAAGTGCCACACAAACATAGAAGTAGTACTTCTTGGTGAAAGAAAGTGTGATACTAAAATTCTAGTATGCTTTTTTGTCTTCTGTAACTGCATATTTTTTTAATTCCTGCACTTCCAGTTACTGAGAAAAAGACATAATTCTTTATGCAGAGCATTTTTACCTGTGATGTAAAGGAATAATCAGAATGCTTTTCTCTAAAACAGAAGTAGGGAAAATGACACTTCATATTTGGGGAAGAAGCAAAACTTTGTTTTGGTAAAAGGTTAGGGAGCTAAAATGTTTGAAGATACCAAATTTTTGTCCATTCCATCTGTTAAAACACAGTGTACTCATTCTGTCTTACATGCAGTAAAAGAACTTATTGTTTCTGCGGGAGATAACATACAAGTGACGCTACCCAAAAATGAGGTTGAACTGAATGCCTTTGCTGTCCCTCCGCCAGCTACAGGTGAGTTGAATGGCCTTGGTATACAAGGAGATGCACACAGTGCCAGCCTGTAAATGCAGACAAGTTCTGATTTATCTGAACATCCGCCACTTGGGATAAAACAATTTTTCTCATTTCTTACTACTGCCTCTTTTGCAGCTCCAACTGCAGAGAGGATATTCTCCTTCGAATTTTAAAGATTAATTTTTTTTGTAAGTGGCTTTTCTTTTCAGAACCTGAACTCATTAGCCAGATGGTTCAATAGAAAGCCTGTAATTTCTGCCAAAAGATGATGTGGCTCAGTTTATAGCATCTTGCTGTAAAGCTGATGGGAAGTGGGGGAAAATAGGTTTTGAATGCAACATACACCTTAAAACTGCCAGCTTTTGAATTGCAGCAGCAAATAATAGCTGTTTCTTAAGTAGCTATGTAAAACATGGTTGCCTCACATGAAGCTGGTTTTTGTGAAGAAGTTGGTTTTTTGTGAAGTCCATCACATCCTTGCTGCTTTACCAAGGTGCAGCACACTGGAAGTTTAACATGTAGTCACACTGCTTCGTTTTACAGGCTTAAACAGTAGCAGTCATGATTTCATACTGTAGCATTTCATCTGATGAGTGGTGAACTTGATTTCTTTGTTTTGTGGGCTTATCTTGAAGGCAAAACTGATTACTCTTATGCTGTGTTATTGCTCTTAGAAACAGCCTACACCTATGAGTGGAGCTTAATCAGTCACCCTGCTGACTATGGTGGTGAAATGGAGCGCAGGCACAGCCAGATTTTGAAGCTCTCTCATGTAAGTGAGCTGTAAGCTCAGGCTCATGGTGTTTGTGTGGTCCCTTCACAGAACGGTAACCTATGGGGAAGGGCACCTTGATTCAAGGAGTTCAAATGAGTTCAAGTCATCCTGAGTCTCTTCACTTGTGTGTGTCACCAAATCTATGCCAGTGCCTCAGAGTGCTCTAATAGTTTTCTAAGGTAGAGTAAAAATGCTTAAGTTTTTGCTTCGTGTTGCCCACTTCCAGGCAGTGACTAGTGGCTTTTAGTGAATGTGTTTATAAAAGTAGCTTGAGGATTCAGATATCCAGATTTTTCTCTGCTTACAGTATGATTGTCAGATTTATGCATACTGCTTTTGCATAATTCAACATGTAACCCTATTTGTTCTGTTTGTCTCAGTTATCAGTGGGACTTTATGCCTTCAAAGTGACAGTTTCTGGTGAAAACGCCTTTGGTGAAGGTTTTGTAAATGTCACAGTCAAACCAGGTAAATCAGTTGACTTATATAATTAATTTCTTCAACACAAGTGGTTGTACAGAATACTTATCAAATAGTCTCTCAGTTACTGTTTGTCAAGGACATCTGACAGTTCAGTCAGGCAGCTGTGTTTCATATCTTGGTGTCTATAGGGGTTTTAAGGAAGCAGAGTTAAGGATCTTGCTCACTGTGTTTGTGCTCTCTGGTCTTTCACCTTGCTCAGGCAAAGCCTGAGATAGCATCATTCCACCTCTCATGGTCCCCTTCCCCAGTACAGCCAGGGACAGCAATCAGGTGCTGATCCTGTTCTATCTGCAGATGACAGGGCACGGATCTGATCTGAATTACACCACTTTGAAGCACTGCAGTGGAACGCTGCTGTGTCAGCAGACTGCTCTTCAGTAACCTGTTCTCTCCCTTGTCCAAAAAGGACAGCAGATGGTGCAAAGCTGTGTGTCCTAGATTTAACCACTGGGGACTATTGATCTGTGGACTTAACACTGGGTTTGCCTGGGCTTTCACTAATTTTTTTTTTCTTTCCTTTTTTTCTTCACCCTGTCTTTCTCACAGCAGTCAGAATTAACCAGCCACCTGTTGCTGTTGCTTCACCCAAAGTGCAAGAAGTTTCGTTGCCTACAACTTCTACCTTCATCGATGGCAGTCGTATGTACTGGACCATCCTGTACTTATATTCTGTATTTTTAATATACAGTTACAACATTATTGTTTGTCAGTTACAAGTGAAATTCCTTCTTCTCATTTTTCTCTGAAGTTCCCTGAATAATGATTTATTTTGTGGATTTGAGTGCAGTTATAAATTATTTTAATAAATTTTAAAAATTACAAAATGCAGCCTTCCACTTGAGATTGAGATGCAGTGTGTCAGAGGCTGCTGCATTCAGACAGCAGCTACTCTTACAGCTTCTTCCTGTCCTGCCCAAAGGGCCTCTGTTCCAGTACAGCTGGTGCCATGGTAGAGAGCTGTCACACGGGGTGTGATGGGATGTTCTAATTACATGCATAATTGCTGAGAGCAGACAAGTTGGAATGCGCAGAGTCTGAGACTGATTTTTTTGTTTTTAAATTTGTTTGTGTGAAGACTTGTTAAGATAAATCATACCAAATATAACTTGAAATCCGTGGTTCAGGAAGCTTATTCAACTATACTTGAAGAGACAATTGTAGAAAACCGGTTAGGGATGAGTGTATGAAAGACTTTAGTATTCATTCCAGTGATCCCTACAAGAAACTAATATGTTTTTCTTTAATGAATATAGAAAGCATAGATGATATGAAGATAGTGAGTTACCACTGGGAGGAAATTAAAGGTCCCTTGCGAGAGCAGAAGGCTTCTGCTGATACACCTGTCTTGCACTTGTCTAACCTTGTTCCTGGGAACTACACCTTCAGGTACCTGCCTAGAGGCTTTCCTTGGGGGCTTTAACTGTGATATCAGCTAAATGTTTCTTTCTTTTTGTGCTCACATGTATCTCCTCAAACAAAAAACCTAATTTTTCTTCTGCATACAGCTACCCTTTATTTTGCACAGTGGAGAGACATAGGAAGCAGTTTCATTGAAAAGTGCTTGCAGTGATTGTAGTGATACTTTATAACACAAAGTTATGTAAAAGAAGGTATCCTAAATTAAATACCTCCCCACTGCCAGAAATAATAACAAAATAATAACAATGACAGACCTTTTTTTTTTTTCAGCTTAGAAGTTGACTGGTGCCCTGAATGAAACTACGTAGTCAGGCTGTGAAAGTCATCCTCTGAAGGGTGATGTAAGGCGGAATAATATTGGCAGATTGATCCTCACAAGACACTATGTGCTGATTTTACTAAGAGTCATTCTGTTCTTCGTAAAACCCTTTGCCTTGCTACTGCTTTCCTCCATTTATGCATTACTGAAGCTGAGTTTTGCCCCGACAGTGGAAGCAGTGTTTGTGGTTTGGGGTGCTGTACTTAGAATCAGAGCCCCTTTTCTGAACTTTTTAACTTAAAGCCCAGTCTTCACAGAGGCAGACTTCC